>JAKSZP010016555.1:0-30632 GCA_022478985.1 Massospora cicadina | reverse complement strand
TAAGCTCTCAAAAGTAATAGGGCTTGAAGCTCTAGTTCCAGGAGATAGGATATTCTTCAATACTTAGTTATTGAAGAATCACTTAATGAAAGTAAATGCAAAGATTTTAGATAAAATAAATGTTTTTTTATTCAGATTTTTGAATATTTATAGGAATTCAGGATTGTCTTTGACGATGTGGACTTCTAGGCTCTCTTCATACAGGATATTTCATCAATTGCTATCATTATGCTAATTGAGCTAATTTCTGAGATTATTTGGCAGTTGCTCATTGAAATAAGAAGCTGTCACTTTGGTTGTAGCTGAAGATTCTGAAAATCTAGTTTTGGTGCAGAAATGATCCTTCATCAACTATTTTATCGCTGAGGGAAGCTTCTCAGGATTTAGGGTTTATTTGATTTACATTATTCTTCCAATTTCTGACAATTCCCCCCTCAAGATCCCATCAAAAAGGGACATAGGGTCTAAGAAATGGAGCATAAGCTCAATAGACTAATCAATGGGATAAATTGGAGATAGAAGTTTCAGAGTTGACTTTGTGAACTATAGATATGGACCAGACCAAGTAATGTCAAACTTGGTAAAAGACCTCCTGGTCAATGATGGTAAAACATAAAAAGATCTTCCAATTGAAATACAGGTAAAGTAGTCCGTCTGGAATAAAGGTTTGGTTTCTCTAGAAGTCGTGGATATTATACTTCCATAGCAAGATCCTGTAACTGAAATATCGCATACAGTAGATCTCTCATGTTTATCTGTGGTATCTGGCACAGAGTTGTCTAGAAACGGCTGTACACAATATGGCAATTTGGATTACTCCCATATAAAGCCTGGAATAGGGGCATCTTAATACGATGATAGATTATTCTGTACGCCATCTATGCTCTAGGAAGGTAGTGGTTTTAATTATGATGATCTGAAGTTGCCATAATTTTCATAATAGAAATCATAGTCCCATTAGCAGACTCAACTGCTCCGGTGGATAAAGGGTTCTAAGGAGTAGCAAAATGATGACTGGTATTAAAGAGAGAATTCATCTCCTGTATTACCATTGACATAAATCGAGACCATTATCTGATAGTAATACTTGAGGGCACCCATGCTGGGCAAAAAAGTGTTGGAATAAAAAACATAGCAGTGACTTTTGCAGTAGAAGTTGGCACCAAAATGGCTTCCGCCCATTTAGTTAAATGGTCTATGGCCAACAATAAATGCATATGGCTATGGAGCCTCATTAGTAAAGGCCCTACTACATCTATACTAACCACGTGGAAAGGTCCTGAGGATGCCACAGTTTAATGTTGATATTGAGGTCTAGGCCAATCCTGGTTCTAGCAAATAAGACATGCCTCAAGGACTTCATGGATGGTTTCTAGCATTTTATACCAATAGTAATTAGTCTTCAGAAATTCATATGTTTTCCTAATGGCACTGTGGGAATTTTCATATGACCACATTATCCAGCTTACAATATTTAAGCTTCAATTGATTTAATATAATTGGTTCATTTATTTAATTTAGCTTTTTGATTAAGCTTTGAATGGTGATTGATTATTCCATCTCTTCAGCAATAATCACCAACTAAATGGTTAATCATAATTCTCATAGGAAAAACTTTTCTTTCTCGTTACAAACACTTTTGCAACCCATTCAATTCAAGACTAAATCTAGTTTGATAATCTCATAGAGGGGATTAGTCTGCGCCCATGTCTGAAAGCAGTTGGGCAAGCAAGGCAAGAGGAGCAGGCGGAAGGCCCGCGGCCTCTAACGTTTGAAAATGCCCCGGAGAATCTGGTGGAATAGAAAAAAATCTAAAAAAACTGGTGGTCATAATTTCCCCGGAGATACTCATATGGCAAGCACGATGCAACCAGTACATCAACATGCCACATTCCCAGCCACTTTCATCGGTGGAATTCGGAGTCTGTGTGTATCTGGACATCCAAAAAACGGCCCTATGGGAAAAATTTTGTGAAGATGTACACAAAATTTTCCCAACCGCGGTGTACGTTGCACCTCACTCCATGTCATGCGGTTGGCTGGACCTAGGTTTTGAAAGCAAAATAGCAGCAGACGAGGCTGCAGTGGTGCGCATAGTGGTCAACCTCCCTGAAGGGCAACGGGTCATCAAAACTAAATGCACCAGATGGACAAAATCAAACCAAATTTTCCTCAAAATTGACTTTTTGTCTACTACAGTAAAACGTGACATTTTGGAGCAACACCTGAAAGATGGTCTCGCCATATATGGCGAAATACAATCTTTCAAAATGCAATGTTTCACGCTGATGCCACACCTGTGCACTGGCAAAGCCATCGCAGTTCTGACCCCAACTGAGGAAATCGCAAAGGACCTAACCAGATCCCGCACTCCACCTTTATTGATATCGCAGGGCACACCACCCACCCATTCCGGGTAACCGTGGACAGCGCGCCCCCCATTTGCACCCACTGTGACATGTTCAGCCATAAGGCACATGCGTGCCCCATCAAAGAGGGCGTTACATTCCAAGAGCACCCCTCGGCGGCCATGGCCAGTGGAGAGGCGCACTATGAACCAACTGCAAGCACCAAAGAGGCTTTCCCGTGGGGAGCACAAGGCTGCTACCTATTGGTAAAGCCCATCTCCCCGCAGGAGCAGAAGAAGGCTAAGCAGGCCCGTAGGACTGCGGCCAAGGAAGTGGCCAAGGTCACCACCACCATCCCACACTCACAACGCCAGGAGGACATGGAGACCTTCGCGGTGGAAGCAACTCGGGAATCCATCACCCAATCAGATTGGGAGGCCCAAGCCAAACGGGCCACTCAATCTGAGGATCCAATGGGAGATTTGATCTCACCCAATTGCTGCACCCAAGCCCCAGTTGAAACCAACTTGGGACCTATCCCAACCAAAAAAAATTTCTTTGCCCCACTCGACGGTGCACCAAACTTATCCGCACCACAAAAAATTCGTCTGACGTCAGGAAAACAAAAAGCAAAGGCCAAAGCCAATGCGACTCTTTCCGCAAAAATTAACAAAAACCCCAATAGCGTTGCTGCTGTTACCCACGCTGCTGTGAAAGCCCGTGGGGACCTGGAAGAGGCTGGTGGGCCAGGGGGCCCACCCCCTTGCACCTAAGGTGCAATGGGGGAAACCTTCACTTTAGGGATTTTGAATATCGCCGGACTCAAGGCCTCCCCATCCTGGGCTAGGAAACTGAGTTTTTTACAAAATAATTTACACATGGATATCCTGGCCATCCAGGGAACCCACTGTCCATGAAGTTCCGAGGATGCTTGGAAAACAATGCTACTACTATCCCTATCCTTTTGGTCAAAGCACTGTGGGGTGCTAATTTGGAAAAACAATTTTTTCAAATTTACATCTTCAGAAACATTCCTAAATGACTGAGTGCTTGTTGTCACCTTCTCATGGGCTGATGTTGCACACACAATCGTCAACATTTACACCCCAAACGGTGCACAAGAGCGTCAGGAATTTTTCTCATCAGTCAAATCCCTCCCGCTACCCCCCAATTCTTTCCTAATTGGCGACATGAACTGTTGGCTAACCTCACCAACGGACCAGTGGCCACCCTCACCCCACACCCCACAGGGTCACGTAGAACTACGCGTTCTAAAAGCCACCCTTGGGTTAATGGATGTGCTGCCGTGACATGCCCCACTGCTCAAAAACATGACGCATCCCCACGTCCACAATGGCCAATTAAGGTCCATGACCCGCATTGACCTTATTCTAGCGCCAGCAAAAATTCCAACCCCACATCTACCACTTCAAAACAACGAAAATGGAATTCTCTGACCACCGACTGGTCTTGATAACATACCACTTACCTGTCACAGTTGCAAAGGCCCATATTGGTACAAAATCTGCCCCCCAGAGCTTGCGTCGCCAGGATTTTCCATGTGGGTGGAAGAGGCAACTTTGGCAAAATCATTTGTTGCACCATTTTGCGCGGACCCTATTTCCACATGGGCAACTTTCAAAGAAGACACCATCCGCCACTATCGCCATCTCTCATCCAGACGCTCACGAGCCACATTGGCGGTTATTTCGCGTGCGCTGGCGGAATTGGCCAACTTGGAGTCCAACATTCCAGCCTCAGGATATAGCCCTGTATGGGGCCAGAAGTGGGCGGAGGCAGCAGCCCACCTCAACGCACTTGAAAGGCAACACAAACATCAGGTTTGTGTCCAATACAGGGCCACACGCATCACTAAAGGTGACAAGTGCACCGCATACTTCTTCAAAAAAAATTTTGCACCACGCCAGAGCGTGGCCTGCACACAGGTGCAAAGATCGGATAGTTCTATTGTGGACACACCGGCTGAAGTGGCAATCAAAATGCAAAGATATTACTCTGAGTTATACCGAGCCAAACCAATTCAGCTGGCCGAAATGGCGGAATTTCTTGACAGAGCTCATATCTGCACCATTTTCCGATACCCGGAAATAATGAATTTAATTACTCCGAACACTTTATGGACTACCATTCGCGGTGCGCCAAACTGAAAATGCCCAAGCCCAGATGGCATTCCATATGAGTTCTACAAAAAATATTTCAAATGTATATCCCCATTGCTGCTAGCCTCACTCAACCAAAGCCTGTTGGAAATGCGCCTCCTACCAGGAGGACATGAGGCCTTTATGGTCACACTCTTCAAGAAAGGGGATAGGCTTGACTTAGCCAACTGGCACCCCATTTCTCTAACAAACACAGACACCAAAATTTTAACAAAAATTATGGCTAACCATTTAGGGACTGTAGCATCTGCCACCATCTCTCCAGAACAAGTCAGTTTCATCCCCAGAAGGTCGATTTGGGATAACGTGCACTCTGTGGCTAATGTGTGTCAGTCCACAGCCTCTGGGGCACTTGTATTCTTGGACCAACAAAAGGCCTATGATAGAGTAAACTGGGATTACCTTAGGGCCTGCCTCCAACAATTCCGCCTACCTCCCCGCTTCATTAACTGGGTGATGCTGCTCACGGAATCTGCAACAATGGCTGTGCGTGGCCCAGGTTTCCTAACAGAAGTAGTCCGTCCTCAAAGGGGCCTGCGACAAGGGGACCCCCTGAGCCCACTCTTATACAACTTCAGCCTTGACCCACTACTGCGAAATATGAATGCCCAACTCACTGGGGTCCATGTGCCAGGCCAAACCCCAGTCAAGATGATGGCATTTGCAGATGATTGAGTGGTTGGGGTGTCTAATAACAAAGATGCACGCGCGCTTGAAGCCCTCATCCAGGAATATTCCCGGGTAAGCAACGCGGCACTGAACGCCTCCAAAACTGAAATCATCCTCCTTAGTCAGTTTCAGAACTGCTGGGCCCCAGCAAGTAGTTCCCAACCCAGCCCATCTGCTCGCCCAAGTCCACGCCTTACTAACTCAAAACACACCGCTCCACTGGTGCTCCCCTTTGTGCCGCGACCTACCATAGGACCGGTATGCCATCTGGGCGTGTGGTTGGAGGCAGGAGGATACGCGTCAGCAGTAATAGAGTGCCATATACTGGACAACGTGACGAAGCGAATCGCCTCTCTCAGAGCCCACCCTACTACCCTCACTGGCAGGGTTGTTCTTGCCAACTCTATGCTCCTATCCAAAGTCTGGTTTGGAGCCCACGCCATCCCCTTCTCCCCAAGCTTCTTCAAATCCCTGTATGCTTTGCTACAAGGTTGGCTTTGGTCAGGCCGCCCTCCACCAGTACGGCTAGAGGTCATGTTTGGCCCTCATCATCATGGTGGCATGGGCCTACTTGACTTCAAAGCCCATGCCGCCAAGATCCTAGGCACCTGGATTGCGGCCGTCACTGCTCCTACACTCCCATCCCAACACTGGTCCCGCGCGGCCCACTCCAACTTCTCCTGAGCCTTGGGCCTCAACAATCCATCAAACCCCCACTCCCTGATGAAATACCTCGCATCACACACATCAGCCACAGGTCCTCACGGGACCAAAACCCACTACAAACGAATCCTACTCTCCATGCGAAGCGCAGAGTGGAGAATTCGTATTAGTGGACATACAACCCGAAGAGGCCGCCCCTCTCCTCAGTTCACACAAGAGGTACAGGGGCTACCCATCCATGATGGCGTGATCCCCATTCGACCCCAAGTCCTATCCAGGGTGGACTACCTGGACATGATGGACATCCCTTATTCCACTGAGACCCAAAAGACTATCTGGAAATATGCACACCATCCTCTGTTGCAGCCTCAAGTCCGCTCCCATGTGTGGCGCTGCCTGAGGCGGGTGTATCGTACAGCTGAGCGCTCTAATGCTTTACACTCATCCTGTGTCGTGTGTGGCCAGTATGGAACGCTGTTTCACCGCCTGGAGAAGTGCCCCACCTCTAAAGTAATATGGCGCGAAGTCCAACGTCTGCTAGGCCAGGATCAAACACATCCCTTCAGTCTGTCAAGAGATATGTTTGCTTCATCAATGGCCTCCCCCTCCCACCCTCCCTTCGTGCTCTGGTGGTTGCAATCGCCATGTGGACTATCCACACGATTGTCTTGGATGCCATCGCCGGATCCATCCCCACCCTCCCTGAAGCGGTCCACAGAGTCTGGTCTCATTTGGTGGATCACTTTCAAGCGTGGATGTTTGGATATCTCCCACCACGTCGCCAGCAGCTGGTCTCCTCCTGGTTCCCAGTCTGGTTCATCAAATCAGACCCCTTCCTCCACACGTGCTCAATAGTGGCTACGCCACCTACACACGTTCCCTCCCCCTTCCCATAAGTGGCGTTCCCGCTGGCAACAAGAGATAGCATCGCTTCTCTGGGGTGCCTCACCTGGTACTAAGTTTTGTCTCATCTGAGTCATATTCGGAAGTGTCCATCCCATGGTCGGCCTTCCCCACAATAAATTTAAATAATTCTCATAGGATTGTATCTGATAATAATTATGGTTACAATTTCATTGGGGATTTTTGCTGACAATTTGGAGATGAATAAATTGACTCAAAATGGGTAATTACTCATGGGAAATTGTCAGGTTTGGTAGCTGACATGTGGGCTGATACAAATAGCGATTTAATTATGCTATTTCTTGTGAATATCAGCTGGAATATTTCCTGAAATTGAACCAATATCCCTTTTCTGTTAGCTAGGCATGCCAAGATCATTGTAGATATCCCTTTTCATTGGCTAGGCATGCCGAGAACTTTATGGTTACTATGAGTACCCCTAACACATGTTCTTCATCATTTTACCCTATAAATATTCCCTCTTTCTACTAATAAAAAACACCTTAGCACTGTGAATACTTTATTATCTTCAATTGGTGATTGTTTAATTCAAAGTAAGGTTGTGAAGAAGTACTTCCTGTCTAAGTGTCAATGCCAGAGTGAGGCCAAATTCACTTGAACCTTTATATTGCCAGAGTGAGGCTGAAGTCAGTTGAACCTTTATATTGCCAGAGTAGGGCCAAAGCTACCCATATATCAAACTCAACTAGGCTAATTGTCTTCATACATTTAGCAAATTCGTGTTTATTCCCAGAACTCAGTAGTTAAGTGAACCTGTGCAATAGTAGAAAACCCGCGGTTTTTACAGGCACCATGGCCAATTGCATTATTTATTCCACAATTACTTCCATTTGAGAAGAGGGTTGGGTATAAGGACTTATTTACATTTCATAAGTTTATAGAGCTATCCTTCTCATATCTAAGTGCCTTCAGTTCTTTTACATAGTCTTCCTGTATTTCTTTAGTCTCAATAGTCCATCTTTCCGGTCTTCCAATAAGATCATAAATTCTATCCTCTTCAGGAGTAAGCACATCCAAGACTGGCATCATGGATAGACCATCTGCTTTTTGATGGATGGTTACAGAATGATGTTTTATAGACAAATCATAATTATGTAAGCGAAGGGCCCTGCATGCTAATTTTCCATTGGGGTCCTTCATTTGTTGTAGCCACCATAATGAGGTATGATCGCTGACCACAGAAAATGAGTTCCATACAGGTATGGATGGAACTGTTTAAAAGCTAACATGACATCCAGGCACTCCCACTTGGTAATGCTATAATTCCTCTCCACCTTACTTACATCTTACTATAGTAGGCGACAGGATGATCTACCTTATTTAAATCATGTTGAGTGAGGATTGCTTTAACCATGACGTCACTGGCTTTGTTAAACAGTATAGAAGGCTATTCAAATTGAAGATGCATTAAAATTGTCTGAGTACAAAAGGCAAAATTAAGTAATTTAAAAGTCTGTTTTGTTCAGATTTCCACTCAAAAGATACTCCTTTTTGTAATAAGCAAGTTAAGGGTTCTGATAACTCAGCAAATCTAGGATAAACTGTCAATAGTATCAAACCATCCTTACAAATATTTGAATATCTCTTAGTATATCAGGCTTAAAAATTTCTTAATTTCATCTTGTCAGTAAGAAGTTGGATTCCTTATTTTGATACCCAATGCCCAAGAAACTCCATCTCATTTTGAAAATATGAACATTTTGAGGTTTTTAACTTTAGAAAAGCTTTTAAATGTCAATTGAATACTTCTCATAGGTGATCTATGTGAGATTTGAACGTCTTTAAGAATACTTTTATATTTTGAGATAAACTAGAATGCAGGAAAGTTTAAGATCACCTAAAATCTTAACCATTAATCTTTGGAAAATAGCTGGGGCGTTACACAATCCCTGTGGCATTCTGGTGGGCTTGAACAATCCTTTGTTGGTGATTAGGGCACATATAGACGGTATTCTGATGCTAGTTCAATTTACCAATAATAACTTGCTAGATCCATGGATAAAAAGTGTTGGGCGCCAGCAAGTAACTGAAGAAAATCATCAATGCGAGGTAGGGGATAAATTATCCTTCTTAGTAACAGCACTAAGGGTCAGTAATCCATCTTAACTCTATGACTACCATCTTTTTTTAACTAATAAAAGGAGCAAAACCTCTCTCTTCTCTCTCTTCTCAGCATAACTTTCCTAGCAAATTAATTCAGTAAATTAAAAGCAAACACTTAATTGTACACTGAAGTCTTGCTCTGATGTTGTCAGATCCCCCGCTGACTGTCCCAGCATGGGGCAGCGGCAAAACTCCCCCTCCATTTTCTTTCCGACAGGAAAACGCGCTCAGACTGGCTCGCCCAGTCATTCCAAACCCTTAGGACGATTTTTACCTCCCAAGGATCACAATGCCCATCTCACCCGAACCCAAGCAGTGCCCCGCTGCCCCTGGTGCTCCCCCAGAGCAACATGCATTTTGGCCTTAAAGTCAAATAAGGGAAATTCTTCCCCTACGACTACCAAGCCATTATCAAAATGGCTCAGGTGGTGATGACACCAGCCTGTTTTATAGACTTCCGCCCCTATAAGGGGACTTTGATCTCGGCTTCCCCTGTGAAGCTGATGCAGCCACTGCAGCAACGGTGCCTTTAATTTTTTAACAACATTCCCCTCCCAACAACTCAGACCCAGCTCCCAATGGACACCACCTTAGTGGTTCAGTTCACTGGTTTACCCACCCACCTCACCCCCCCCCAAAGTTCTCCACCAGGAGCTGATGGAAGGTTTGGCAGCCTACTGCGCCAACCCCATCTTACAATTTGTGGTCCCAAATGGGGCCACACGCCTTGCTGGGCCTCGGGCATATGCCACAATCAGCCCTGAATTTAAAAACTTTCTTTAGCAATTCCCTGTTGTGCCACCATCCCATCTGCCCCTGATCATCTGTTCTGGGCCCGCGTTGAGGTCGGATGGACAATTTGTCCATCCTGTTTCAAGTTAGACCACTCTAAATGTAAATGCCCATACTCAGAAACTTCTGCCAATGCCCACCAATCTGCTGCCCACCCCACGCTGACTCCACCATGGGGTACTATCCTACCTTCCCCTCCTCCAATGCCTGATGCTGCAGCTGCACCTGCAGCCACCAATCAGCACCCACCTTGCCCTAATGCCACTAATAACTCATCTAACCAAACATCAGATTGGATCCCAGTTTGATCTCATGCATCCACAAACAAATCGAATAAACCTCAACCATATGCTGATTCCCCAATCCAATTCAACCAAAATCCATGGGAATTATTGGATGAAATTGATGAATCAGGTAACGTCATTGAAGAACTGACGCTGCAACTTGAGCGGCTCTGTAACGCAGAATGAGATGCAATATTCTCACCTCAGAATTATGTCTCACAACCTAACACTAAACTGTTCTACAGCGACCACCAGCTTGCAGTAGAAGCAGACGCCACACCAGATTGCCATCCGCTTTGCAAAGCTGCCACCAAATCTGTGGCTGCGCTCGCAGGAGGAATTCCACCTACCATCATCCCCATAAATTTTACTGCACAAAGTAAGATCAACATGAAAACTTTACACAAATATGACACTGAAGCCATATAGAACGTGGTAACAGTAGCATGGAATCTGAAAGCAAAAATAACCCAAACCAACATTGCCACGTTTGTTAAATTCCCAGACGCCCACCTCAAAGCTGTAGAAGATGCTTTGGCCAAATACATCGTTGTCATTATGATGGCTGGCAACTATTTGGAAGTTCCAGTCATCAAGGATATCGAACCCCATGCTGCCAATGCCCCCACACCCCTACTATCTGCCTTAACACGCACCCTACTCTGGAATGAGATGAATGCAGCCAAAGACGAGCCCCCCAATCCCCCTCCCCATCCACCATGGAGGGATAGCAGTATTCGCTGCCCACCTGGTTGGATAATTTGTTAGGTACGATTCAATCAATCTGTCCACTTTGGGCATTTTGTTTTTATCGTTATTTTTTTATTAGATTTTAGCTTTAGTTCAGTAATGTCCGTCCCCTGGTCAGCTTACCTCATTTAAATAAAAAAGGGGCAAAACCTAGGGACTATGGGATGGAAACATTAATCCAGAATCCAATAGTTTTATAAGTTCAACCATCACCTGAGCTTCTTCAACTTTGCTTTTTTTATATGTTCAGCATGAAAAGGAGACACATCTCCAATCTCTACTTGATGTAATACACCTTTCACTTTACCAGAATCATATGTAGAATTCTTTAAAAAAGTCAGAATATTCATACAATGATTGTTTTACTTTTATGCCAATTTGTAGTTAGTCCAGGGCCAATGGAAGTGTCAGACAATTGCTCTCCTGGCTACATGATAAGAATGTTGTGGGTCAAATTCAGCTGATAAAGGGAAATGTCAGACATTTATTAGTCCATGATAATACTAACAATTTTAGTGATAATGATAAATTTGCTAAAAGACCCTGGCTAATTCTTGGTGGAACCCTGAAAATCAGGGTAACACTAGTTCAAATACCTTGCAGGCAATTAATAATAACTTGAATAGTCAGATTACTCTGACTTTGAAGTGGCCTCTGGGGCGTCCATCAGATGGATCTCCCCAAGCCCCTACCAACCACATTAAAGCACCTACCTGGGGGCCACCCCCTTTATAAGCGTGGTTGGGGACCTTCAAGGTGCAAAATCTTTTGTGAAAGGGGATTGGCTCAATTACATTAAATCATTATACCTTGGTTATGTCTTACCCTAATATAATTCCCCATAAATCATTCAGCCTAAATAAAGCAAGTTGTCTGAGCTTCAATAGGTTAAATTTTAATATTTCCTTTTTCAGAATATAACAAGTCATTTTAACTTGCATTAATTCCCATCAACCCTCAACAAACTTTAAATACAGGTCAGTCATGTATCAAAAATGGATGTTTCTTCTTATCTTATCTCTGGAAGCATCTATTAAACTTACAAAACCCTTTTTTCTAAGTTTTTAAGGTTAAATATTTTTTATTACTATTGTGGTATCAACCCATCATTGTTGGATTTCAGGTGAATAAGCACCAAGCAAGCATCTGTTAAACTCAAAATCCAACAAGTGGTGCTCATTACAGGGGGCACATGTATACACCAAATGACTACTAATCCAGAACCCAGGCTATCTTCATTAGAAAACCAACTAGCCAATTCTTTGTATCGCCTCAAAAGTCTTGAGCAGAACTCTTCTCAAGGCCCTTATGGGTTTTCCCCTTTTATAATCAAATCTCTATCTTGAGACAAGTACACACCTGGTGAGGGCAGCATCGCCTCCTTCCTTTATGTATATGAATCTACAATTGAAGGAGTGACTGACCTTTCAAAAACCAAGTGTATCCTTCCTTTTTTGAGTCGGATGGCCCAAGAGATCATGGTTCCTCAAATGGCCACACTTACCACCTGGGCGGAGGTCAAACAAGCGCTAATTGACGAGTTTGGTTCCCAACATAGTTTACAACGGCAAAAACAGGCCTTTATGTGCCTTAGCCTGCAAGAGGGCGATTCAATCCCTCATTTGTTAGCGATTCTATAGCAAAGCTCAACCTCTGTTGTTGGCCAAACTGCTTCCTCTAGATGTCATTGCCGCTATTGTGGCTAGCTTGGAGTCTTATCCCCCTTTAGCAATGCATATCTCCACAGTAAACCATACTTTTTAAAATGTATGGGATATTAAAGAGGCATTACTAGCAGTGGCTGACTTATACAAACTTGAATCTCTGCAAGAAGCTCCAAAGCGGGAATCAACTCTGATCCCTTCAGTCTCTTTTATGGCTGTATCTCTCTGGAACTCAACTTATGCAGAGTTGCAGCGACAGATTACTCTTCCATCATGTGAGGATAGCCAGAAAATATTGGCAGTTGTGGGGCAGTGCTCCCCTCTAACTTCAGGTTCCAAAGTTCAGTTGGTAAAGTCAGTTATCACTTTTCCTGGCTCCTCTCTTGCAGAACGGTCTACTAAGATGAATAATGCATCACACCCACCTAAGCCTCTTCCTAAATACTCCTCAGCCTCACCTCAGTCTTCCTCTATTTTAAAACCTGTCGTTATGGAGGAAGCCCAAGCTGATCAGTACAGAAAATGTTAAAGCCATTACACTTCCAACATCTCCCCAAAAGGTTGGTACAGCCACGATGCTCCCTTCAAAAGTCAAAAAGGTAGATGAGAGTGACAAAACCCTCCCTTGTGAGGAAATTAAGCCAGTTTCTATGCCCCCTCTTAGTAACTCGTTCAGGTGCATTGATAATTCCTCTGATGACGAGTTTGAAGGGGTGGTGAAGACGCAAGCTATTTTGTTTTGGGTGCTTCAATGGAAGTACAGGTTCCAAATAGGCTAAGGCCTGAACGGATTGATTGTCCATAATACCAAGAGAAACTATCTTTAACAGTTGTTGAGGTTTTCAGAGGTGATTGATACTGCTAGTGATGCTGACCAGCTTATTGGGACAGTGATCTGCTCCACCCAGCAGGTTAATACCCTCTTATTTATAAAAGATAACTACCTTGTGATGGCTCAACGCCTTGCCACCACTCTCCGTTTGAAAAAGTTCCTCTCCCTCCCCCTACTTTTGGTACTACCATAACCAAGGTAGAGAGTATAATCGATAGGATGCACGTTCTAGCTGTCCTCGATAGGGTGCTCCAGTGAACTTGGTCTATTCAAGGCTCATCTAAGAAAATTAAGTTGGCGCCTGACCTGGACTATTCACAAGAGTTTAGAACAGTAGGGCCTGACAATACGCGAGCTATTGGAGCCTAATCTTCTCTACCCATACGTATTGGGAAACTCCTACTAGATGCCCCCGCTGTGGCATTAACCAATAATGCATATGACCTACTCATTGGCATTCAATTCATGATTGAGTATGATGTCATCATTAATATGAAACAGGATTTCTCTCACTTCTAAATTATGAGGTTTCTATAGTCTTTACAAATGATGAGCCTAAGAAGAAGGAATATACATGCGTAGTTGAGTACCCTTCTTCCGCTCTCACCCTTACTTACACCACATCTGGCAGAAATACAAAAAAACTGTCTGACTCTGTGGATGGTTCAGAGGGAATTCCATTGTATGCGTTAGAAGAGGTGGTTGTCAAAGCGGGTGAACAAAAGGTGATAGAAAAAAATTACTATGCTAATTCCCCAAAACTGCCTTCTGCACTTAACAAGCGTTGATGGAATCAGCCCTTTGGAACCTCAGGTGTTGCCAGGTATCCTAGACTCTGCCTACCAGTGACCTACCAATCTTCTTCTGGGAAATCTCACTAACAAGGACATGGTTTTAAAGAATCATCAGGAGATTGGAAAAGCCCTGTTGCTTCCCATTGAAGACATCCACCAAGTCCATTATATTGGGCCTATGCCAGAATTGGGACTACCCACTGACCAAATGACATGCGCTTTTCCCAACGTGCAGATTTCTGATGAGCTATCTCTCGCTGAACTTAATAAAGTTCATTCCTTATTGGAGTCCTATAGTGACATTTTCTTAAATCCAATATTGATAATGGGCATATGAAGGACTGGTGTCACACTATTGATGTTGATGATGCCAAGCCTATTTGATCCAAGCCTTATTGGAAATAAAAAGAGGAGGAGCTTTATATGAGGATGTAGCTTAAACAGTTACTGGATGAAGGGCTACTGGTGCCTTCTCAAAGTCCCTGGGCATCTCCACACTTGCTCATAAAAAAGAAGAATGGTGGACATCGAGTAGTTATGGACTAATGCAAGCTGAATAACCTCATTAAGAAAGACAATTCCCCCATCCCACGAATTGATGATGCTCTGGCCCAACTCTCGGGTCTAAATTCTTTTCTGTCATGGACTTGGCTAGCGTTACTGGCAAATGGACCTTTCTCTGCAAGACCAAAAAAAGTGTGCGCTTACTTGCAGTAAGGGTCTCTTATAAACTACTCAACTACCACAAGGGTTGTGCAATTCGCCCGCCTCCTTCCAGCGAGCCATGGATCATATCTCGCAGGATCTAAAGCTTAGTTGTGTAATTTTATATCTTGTTGATATCACCATTTTCTCCCAGACCTTCAATAAGCACCTTTCTTATCTAAAGGAAGTTTTCCAACGGTTGCAAGCCTCTCACATTAAACTGAAGCCCTCCAAATGTACATTCTTTAAAAGAAGTTGGATTTCCTGGGTCACTCCATCTCCTCAGATGGAATCAAGCCTCTTAAAGATAAGGTCGAGTCAATATCCAAGATACCTGCTCCCAAAACCCTTCGCAATATTCAGGTATTTTTGGGCATGATGGGATACTACCATCAATTCATCCCCAAATTCGCTCAGCTCAGTGAGCCCATCATACTCTTAACTAAAAACACCCCTTTTCATTGGGGAGCGGAACAAAAAGCTGCTTTTGAAATGCTAAAAAGTTGCTACATCAACGGCCAATCTTGCATCACCCTGATTATAACAAAGCTTTATGCTGTTTACTGACACTTCAGATTATGCGGTTGGACCTATCTTGTCTCAACTGAATGAGTAGGGGGTTGATCATCCCATTCCATACTTCAGCAAGATGCTCTCTAAAGCAGAATGCAACTATAGCGTCACAGAGAAGGAATGCCTGGCTGTCTTGCTTGCCATTAAGCATTACCACCCTTTTTTATGTAGTAATCCCATAAGTGGCTTCTGGCCATGCCTCTTTAAAGTGGTTACAAAATATGAGGGACCCCACTGGGCGGTTGGTACGCTAGGCTTAAAAACTCCAGCACTATGATATGACTATTGTGCACCAAGCTGGGATGAGCCACATGGATGTCGATGTTTTAACTTGGCTGCCTATCCTTCACTTAGATAATAGTGAAGCAGAGCGGCTACATGATCTTTTAATGACCCTGATGCTTGGGAGGATGAGGAAGAACCAGTCCAGAAGATGCTAGCATGACATTCCCGTAACACTAAGGTAAATAATGGGCATCTATACAAGAAAGTAGGGTGAACTGGCTACCCTACCCTGACCCTCAGAGCGAGTACCTGTCATTATGGAGTCCCATACCCTTCTAGGTCATAGCATAACATAAAAACCTATGAATGGGTAAAAGAACGCTACTATTGGGAGGGAATTATAGAGACCATCGTTGAATCCTTGGATGCATGTCTAACATATAAAAAACAATCCAGCTTCAAAACTAAGTATCAATACAATCTACCACCCCTCAATAGCCTTTCCACACAATAAGTCTCGATGTGGTTGGCCCTCTACCCCAGACTACAGGTGTAAATCAATATATATATTGGTAGTTATTGATCACTTTACCAAATGGGTCAAAGCAGTGGCTATCCCGCACAGAAAGCAAAAGCCACAGCTAATTTCCTCCATCAGTATATCTTTTCTCAACATGTTTTCCCTCAAGTTTTTCTCTGTGATAATGGTAAAAACTTCACTTTCCAGTGGTGAAGATTCTTGTGACTTCCATGGGCACACAACAGCTCTTTTTTGCCCCCTACAGCCCTTAAACCAATGATACCACAATAAGGGCAAATGGGACCCTGATTCTATGTTATGGAAAATAGCTACTTCTAACCCCTTCACTGGGATCTGTACTTACCAAGTGCCCTCATGGCCTACCATATCAGTTACCACTAGACATTTAAAATTTTTCCCCTTCCATGTGTTGTATGGACAATAACATGGGGTGTTATCATTATTGGCTAAAGACATTTTCACTGATAGGACTGACCCTGAGCAGGCCATGAAGAAGCTAGCTCAGCACATCATTCAGTTACATTCTGAGGTGATGCCAACTTGGCAAAGACTGTCACAAAAGAGGTCAAGCCGCAAATGAGCACCAGGCCCATCTTCCTTCATTCCAAGTATCAGACTTGGTGCTCTAATATCATAATCGTATCACCCCTAGAAGGGAGAAACTTGGGTCCATTTGAGAAGGCCATTTTGTAGCTACTTACAAGCGAGGAAAGTAGTACTCCATCAAATCCCTTGATACTGGAGTTACTATTAATCAAGTTCATGGCCAATTCCTATGGCCCTATTCTCCACCCAACATTCTTGAGGGTGGTGATGTCAGATAATTGACCTCCCAGCTACATGATAAGAATGTTGTGGGTCTAATTCAGCTGATAAAGGGAAATATCAGACATTTATTAGTCCATGATAATACTAACAATTTTAGTGATAATGATAAATTTGCTAAAAGACCCTGGCTAATTTTTGGTGGAACCCTGAAAATCAGGGTAACACTAGTTCAAATACCTTGCAGGCAATTAATAATAACTTGAATAGTCATATTACTCTGACTTTGAAGTGGCCTCTGGGGCGTCCATCAGATGGATCTCCCCAAGCCCCTACCAACCACATTAAAGCACCTACCTGGGGGCCACCCCCTTTATAAGCGTGGTTGGGGACCTTCAAGGTGCAAAATCTTTTGTGAAAGGGGATTGGCTCAAATATATTAAATCATTATACCTTGGTTATGTCTTACCCTAATATAATTCCCCATACATCATTCATCCTAAATAAAGCAAGTTGTCTGAGCTTAAATAGATTAAATTTTAATATTTCCTTTTTCAGAATATAACAAGTCATTTTAACTTGCATTAATTCCCATCAACCCTCAACAAACTTCAAATACAGGTCAGTCATATATCAAAAATGGATGTTTCTTCTTATTTTATCTCTGGAAGCATCTATTAAACTTACAAAACCCTTTTTTTCTAAGTTTTAAAGTTTAAATATTTTTATTATTATTGAGGTATCAACCCATCATTGTTGGATTTCAGGGGAATAAGCACCAAGCGAGCATATGTTGCACTCAAAATCCAACAGTAAGGGCTGGTATGGCTAATGGTAGGGGGCTGCTCCAAACCATATTTCTTAAATCCCTAAAACTTTGAATGTCCTCTACTTTGTCAATAGCCAAAGGTCAAACAAAAGCAATTGGGTTATTTGGTCTGACATTCATTGGTGTATCTGTTAAGCTTGCTAATAACATCAAAATAGAACCAGCATATGCAGGATCTAAAATTTTTGGACAAGTCAACACTTCTAGTACCAAAGGGTTTTGATGTCCCTAAATCTCTAATAGCTGCCCAAGGTCCATAGTAACATGAATACAAATGTCCACAATAATTAGGATTTGCGCAGAATTATCATTGCATTGGGAGAATAGAGAGACATACCTTCATACCCATCTTTTAATTTAAAAAGCGTTCAGATTTAGACCCACATACATGATATTCTAATTGATTGATTTTATTTATTTTTTTTAAGTAGATATGACTAGACTCAAATTTCAGTTTTATCCTGAGAAGATTCAAAAACCATCAGCTCTCAATGTCTGAGGATAGAAAGAAATCCTTCATCATAACTGATAGTTGCTACTTGATACCTTAAATTGTGATCAAGCAAGAGATTATAAATTGAATTATTTAAGGAATTAGCAGACTTTGTTTTTGATAATTTTTAAATTATATAGGTAAAGATGAGTATGCTCTAATAGCTGGAGTGCAGAGAGGTCCATCAGTCCCAAAATCCATATAGTGAGGTACATCTGGAGACATCTTAATCAGCTTCATAAGTTTAGAAGATATGACATTAACAGGTGACTCACTAACCACAATGGCTAGGACTTAAATCTTCTGAATTTTCACTGCTAATCGAGTCTCTAAGCTACCATTTTGTGGGTGGCAGTGATTTATATAGGTGTCTCATTGACCAAAGAGTAAGATAAAGTAGAATCTTTATTATCATTTTAGGACGCAATCACCTCCTCTGACTCTGATTGAATAACTGATTCAATATTATAAGTAAAATAGGCTTAGTTTGAGTTTAGCGATATCATCAAGAAGAGCTCAACCTTCATGTTGATTGCTCTTTTCCCACCATATCAAAACTCCACTTCCAACAATTTTGTTCCTGATGACAAATTCTATTACAATAGGCGCCAGATTTCTTTTTTTACCCTACTATATGTACCCTGGGTCAATTAAGGTGGTTGAACTTTTTTGAACCCATGCTGACATTGGGATTTCAAAAAGCTTCTTTAATATCCTGGATACAATTGAAAGTACGTTTCAGGCCAATTATGTGGAGTTGAATTTCTGTACATGGTTCTAAGGCTGAAATTACTTCTCTGATGGCATTATCCAAATTAGTTCTTCTATTAATCACTAAAAGCTGAGCGTTGGCATAGAAAAGAATAGCAAAATCAGAGGAACCTTATCCCTTTTTCAACTGGATGCCCATAAAAGCCTGTTTCTGGTTCAAAAGAGTTTAATTACTTCCAAATTCTTGAATTAGAGCTCTTTGACATTAACTCAAAGTTTGGCATTCCTTAAGGTGAGGGGTCATTATATTTCTGGAAAATATACTTAAGCAGGAATGAATATGTTTGACCTTTGGATGTTGTTGCTTCTTCCATTGCACTCTCATAGGCATACAAAATGAATCAATACTTTCCTATCCCAGGGAGAATTTCTCTTTGAAATAGGTTTGAAAGAAGAAGTCACTGGTGTTGATAAAGTATTAATACTAGCGACCACGCTCTGGGCAGAGGATTCAATGTCAGTTGCAATCAGTGATGCCGGTACCATGTTTTTCTTCAGATAGTCTCTAATTCTTCTTGAGTTGCTCTCAAAATTTGATTTAATGTAAATGATGAATACTTTTGATTGAGCTGTTTTTTAAATCTGAATCCCAATTTAATGGTTTTTAATTGAGCTTCACATTGTCTTACTTTGTCATCAAGAAGTTTACAGTTGTCATCCAATTGGCGTAGTTGTCCATCAACAACTTCAGTAAATGCAGCAAAGTTAGTCATTTCAGCTGGCAAGGCACCCATAGTAAGTTGAGGATCAAAGGGGCTTCCATCGAGGTGGACCTTGCATCCAGTAGCCACCTTTATAACTGAGACTTTAAGATATTATACCTTTGGATATTTCTACTCTCCATGAACCGTCATCTCCAGATACAGGGATAGCTGGTCCTGGGGTCCTGAGGGCCATTGTCCTCCATATGAGCTAAAAGGACCTTTAAACCCCTGTCCCAAGGAGGCCCTTCTGTAATGTCTTGTTTTGTCAATTCCTGACAATGCTGCTATAAAAAATATAACAAGACTTTGATTTAATTAATTCTCTGACCCCAACCAACATCATATTATTGGAACCATTAATTAAATTAACCATCAAGATACCCAGAGATACCACTATTAATTAAGGCAAGTTGTTTTCAAGCTTCACTTATCAAATGATGATTGTCCAAAATAGTGTATCTGTTGTCATAACATAGGCGGAAGCATTATTATAAAAATTTACCAAATCTGATCGCAATTCATGAGAAATTCCAGCTGTTGTTTACCTTGTAATGATTAACTCCAAGAATCTTAATAAGATGATACATTGTGCAATGTATAAACTTGTAAATCTAACATTTTTACCAGTATAAACTCACTAGTTGATAATTGGTTTGTTTCATACATTATTTGTATTATAGAGGGTACTGCAGAAGCCTTGAAGTGGAGATAATGATCTCCATTATAATTTATCCCATTTATTAAATTTTGAATTGTATCTTCAATACCTTTGACATGAACTCAATACTGACGCTATCAACATTAGGGTGAGTTAATTACAAGGTAGCTTGGAACTCCAAGACTCTATGATTCTAAGTTATTACTTTATATATAGATGTAATGATCCAGTTAGTCGCACTTCTGGCACAATCATGGGTATTTTTTGACTCTATTTTTTCATGGTGTGATAGACCTTTTCACTTGCAACAGCTCAGAGGCCCCTGTAGTGAGCACCAATTTTTACTCAGGACACGGGAAATTATTCACCTGTCCATGTTTGATATCTCTCACGGCAACAGGAAAATAGTCAATTTCCTGAGGAATCAAAATATTAGGGCTTGAAGCTGTAGTTTTAATAGACAGGATATTCTTCAATAAGTAATTTTGAAGAATCAATTAATAAAAGTAAATAACTTTTAAGACAAAAGATTGTTGGTTATTTTTTAATTAAAACTTTGAATATTTATAGAAAGTCAGGATTGTCTTTGACAAGGTGGACTTATAGGCTCTCTTTGTACAGGAACTTTCATCTTTCGCTTTCAATCTGCAATTTAAGATGATTTCTGAGAGGAGATTGATGATTGTTATTAAGAAAGAAGATGTTCTTTGGTGGTAGCTGAAGTATTCTGACAATTTAGGTTTTGGTGTAGAAATGACTCTTGCATCAATTATTTTCACTGAGGAATCTTCTCAGGAAGTAGGGTTAATCTCATCTTTATTATTATTCCAATGTCTGACAGAACACTTGAGTCAAAGAAAGTGAAGATTGTTGGGGAGTTTCGTTTGCTGCTACAACATTAGGAGTAACAGCTGAAGGCCCTGATTCCTCCACAATGATAAAAGTCGAACTTTTCTGTTGGTTTCAGAGTAAATAGAACTGTTTATTAGTGGATACTGGTGCAGAAGGACAATGTATACCATAGCCTGACAAGTTTCACAGCTTAATCTATAAAATGGAGGTCAATCCTAGGGTAGAAATGTCTAAAAAAACTTTTACTTGGAGGATCTAGAAAGCTTTAACATCTTGAAGGAAAAAAGAATACATTAACTTTGTCTCTAATCCAGTAAAGGTTAGAAAGTTTTGTAAAGTTGATTAAATTGTTAAAGCTATTGATTTGTCTATAATATTGCATTTTTATATCAATTTATTTTGTCTCTGAGCCTAGTTTATAGGTTCAAACTTTTAGATATAATCGACTAACTAATATTGATATTTACAATTAGTAAACAAAAAACAATGTAATGATCTTTCAAGTAATAGTCTATATTAGTTATATATAAAAATGTTGGCTATTATATGCTGTAAAAAAACTTCATTATTTATACTAAAAAAGCTGAGGCGGTGAGGTATTGTAAATCTGTACATATATAATTATAACATAAATTGGAGGCAATGAGCTTTCAATTCTTCACATTTTTCTCGATATAATGACCCAAACCTAAGGGTCATGTAACGTGGTTAAATTTAAATTAGATATTAGTTTGGTCATAAGTATTAATCCATTTATTTGATATTCTTATCTTATTATTAGGCAATTTTTCTAAAAGCTTGAGCTCCTGTGTATTATGGGTGAGTATCAATGATCTTTTTAAAAGATAATGCACTAAAATGGGTGTTTATCATTCATTAAATACTTACTTCCTGACGATGTCAGAATGGATTCAAGCACAGAAAAGGAGTAGTGGAACTGAGCAGCAGCAGGGTTCCTCCTGTGCAAGAGTATACCCATAATGTCCTGCCCATGAGCTATGGTAGTAGGAGGTGCAAGGGATAAAAGTGGCTAAAGGTGCAGAATGGCATCAGAAGTACCCTATAAGTTGCCATTAATTCATCATGTGAATGGAGATCCATTGAGTTGAAATACATTCTTGTTTGCTTTTATTGATAAAAAATAAGTTATCACAATTTATCTTTAATATTGTGCTCTATTTGGTACTATTTTAATCATAAGATAATATATCAGTTACTATAGTGCCATAGAGAGGCATATTATAGACTAATTGAAGACACTAGAGTTAAATTACCAAAAGTACCATCTGTTGAGCTTATTGTCTTTATAAAGAAAGCAATATAATTCCATCTAACCCTCAGATTCAAAAATCAGTCTCTTATCTTAGAAGAAATTTCTAACAAATGTTAATAGTTGCTTATACTGGAAACTTTGCAAAGTTAGTTGCATCAACGATATTGGTTAAGCTATTAAAGCATCACCATCGGCCTTCACCCAAAAAACCCAGGTAAAAAAGTTTGTTATTGCTGAGAAGGTCTCCACAAAATTTCCATCTCCTGCATTGAAATGGACAGAATACAGAACTTAGTAACCATGGATTTCTTAAGAAGCCCGCCCTTTAAAATTAACCTGCCCCTAGGGACAGGTGAAAGTCTTTCTGCAATTTTTTGTCAAAAAAGTTTTCTTGATTCCAGTGTATACTAATAAAAGCACGGAAGTCCCTTCCAGAATAGGAGAAGGTAGCCATGAAAAAGAATTATTCAAACAAAGGCTTATACTATGGGGCAAAGAAGGATAAGATGGCTTCAGGCTAACGGGGAGAATAGATGATGACGTTCTCAAAAGTTCTTTTTAATATGATTTCACGTTGCCTGTGAGTTGCCCACAATATTTGAATGGTGTGGGGTAACTTGATGCCTATTGCTAAACAGGGTTAAAGTCCTTGAAACAGGAAACCATGCTAGTAATTACACCCAAGATTCTTGAGGGTCAGCTAAGGAGAGCTTGTCTTCAATCATTTTTAAAGGATATCCACCAATTGTAAAAGGAGGCATTCAAAGAGGGAGACTTGGGTATAATAGGGAAGAACTATTCCATCTGACCATAATAAGCTACTGGTCGTTGAGAAGGCCTAGAGTCTTAAATATCAACAGTGGGGCTGAGCTAAATTAAAAATGAATGCTTTAAATTAAAAAAGATAAAGTTTCTAAGCCTCAAGAGGTGGTTAGCCGAGCAGGTAAAACTGCTTCCACCCTAAGTGCAAATTTTGAGTTTGAAACCTGTACTGGATAGAAAAATTCTCGGTGTGGTATATTTGCCCCAAGGTTGACCCACCTCAAATAATTTTTAAGGGTGGTTAGCTGAGCGGGTAAAACTGTTTCCACCCCTAGTGCAGGTTTTGAGTTCAAAATCTGTACTGGCTAGAAAACATTCTCGGTGTGGTATATTTGTCCCAAGGTTGACCCACCTCAAATAATTTTTTTAGAGTTTCTAAACCCCTCTTCCTTTGAGAACAAAGGAGAGGGGTACTCTGTGGAGAACATTATTCAGGGCCAGTGGTAAAAAGACACCCACCTATTAATAGGCTTCAGTCTCAACTTCCAGAGGGACAACTGCTGGTTCTAAAAATTAATCTGGAAACACAGTAGGAAAATTTTATGATTATATTGGAGTTATTCATAATGACAAGACTCTCATTGTGATAAGTCACATTGGAATTAGAGACTTAAAGAATATCAGGATTAACAAGGAAGATTCCTGATAAGACACAAATGAGACATTCAAAAGCTCCAAGATCTGAAGGTCAGCGTTTCAGTTAAGCTGTACAGAGGGAGTTCCAGGAGATAGAATAGACGCAAGTGTGTAGAAAGTTCCATGTAAAGTGGAAAAAATTACCATAGACACAGAGAGGATCCAATATTATCCTTGGGCTTGCGGAGAAGAGCTAATTTCAGCTGTTTAAGTGAGATCAGTCTTAAAGCTTTAAAATTGGAATAGACTTAAGTACTGAACAGTAGTAAGTTCTCTCTGGGATATGTGGTTAATGAGCTATAATTTTCAAATGTAGCAGGAGGATATTCGCAGGTTTTAAATAAAGCTTCCCAAGTAGGAAGAGATTACATGATGGTTCTGTTTGCATCACTTGAGTTGAGCAACCACTGGTGAGCTCCCTTAGATCTCACAAAGAGGAAATAAAAAGAGAAGGCTATCTGCTAGCTCCTTCCCCTGAGACTTATGATGATGCCAACCCCTGGACAACTTGTCAAAAATCTCCTTAATCTAGAGTCCCAGGAGGTGGATGGAAATAGGTAAGTATAGAAAAGTAATGCACATTGTATAAGTTTCTAGAATGGGCGGAGTCACGCAATGCCTTAATCTCACCCCTTTATCAAAGGAAAGTCCACAGCTATGAGGGAGAAGAGGGTACTGACCCAGTGGAAAGTTTCCAGGGGGTCAACTCTGAGAGGAATGGGCTAACTCTAGCGACCCAACGTGTGATTAAACACATGACTGATTCTAGGTTTTTCTCATATAAGGTCAAGGAGATCTGAGCACGGGATGTTAATGAAGATAACACTCTTGGGAAGAGCAGCCAAAAGAGTGTAGAGTGTGCAAAAATCAGGAAGCAACGTTATAAGTTATCTTATGTATGTTACAATAAGGAAAATAGTTAAAAAGCAACACAAATTAACCCAGAGTCATAAGAGAAAGCGGTTAAGAGAACTGAGCCTGCTTGGAAATGAACTGAGGTTTATAGGTAAAACAGTGAGCCACAAACTAGGCAGAATAGGACATGGCAAGGGTATTGGTTTTGGGACCAGCAGCAGGGTTAGACCTAAACCTTAAGCTAAGGATAACAACTGCAAAAAGGTGTTTAACCAAGTTTTTTAGATAAAGAGACCATGAAAAAAGGGGAAGTTTATTAAGGATATAGCCCTTTAATCATTAAAGTATAGTATAATATCTGAAAAAAGCAAAAACACATAAGCTATGATGATGGTTTTTAGGAGGGTTTAAAAGAAGTTTATGATTATCAAGACCCAATTTACCTAAAAATCTTTGCATTTCGATAAGATTAAGATTTTCCAAACTTGACTAGACTGAGTCACCTCATATTTAGTAAACTTTTCCGATATTTTAACAAATTTCTCTCAATTTTTGCCGTTATAACACTGTTAACATCAGAACAGACTGGTAAGGATAGAACCTACAATCATTTAATGACCTTAAAGAGATCACTAGTATCTCTCAATGGTTCTAGCCTTATCTTCTGTGGATTCTGTGACTTAGCCTTAAAGGTAGTTTACACCAGAAAAAATGTCATTGTGACACATGCAACCTTTAATTGTGGCAAATAATTCTCTAACTATGCTATAGGTGCATTTCTGCTGCAAGAGGAGACGATTGTCTTGAACAATCTGTAAATTACTTTCTAAAGATTTTCAATTAATAAAATAAATCATTTATGACAAGGTCTTTTTGAAAATAGTGGGGACAATAAGGTACTGGCAGCACCACTTAATAGTCTCTCAATGGCCCATCACTGTCTAACTGGACTAACGAGCCCTTCTCTATTACTAGCAGCTGAAAAAATTGAACTCACGCCATACCCTATGGTATGAAACGCTCTCTATATTTCACTTTAATATGAATTTTGAGAAGTGGCAACTACCTGCTATCGATTCTCTCTTTCATAACCCAACCCATTCAATTGACCAATCTCTAGTTGACGCCCACAAAATTCATGTCCTCACTCCTCTGGAACAGGGGTTGTCTAATACTGAGATGCCAGCCCCTACAATACTTGCCTGGATGCTGAGCCAGAAGACTTATACCAAGTGTCAGGACTTCAGGGGAGGAACTCCAATCCAGCCCCTATTAATCAGGGCCTGAAGCCCCCAGCAAGTTAATAGGCCATTGAGGATTAGGTAAAGCTAAAAATGGATTGGGAATTTTTCTTGTTGGTCAAATCCCTCCCGCTACCCCCAGACTCTTTCTTAGTCAGCGACATGAACTGTTGGCTTAACACACAAACGGACCGGTGGCCTTCCTCACCCCACGCCCCCCAGAGTCACATAGAACTGCGCGTTCTAAAGGCCACCCTTGGACTAATGGATGCACTGCCGTGACATGCCCCACTGCTCGAAAACATGACGCGTCCCCACGTCCACAACGGCCAACTAAAGTCCATGACCCACATCAACCTTATCATAATGCTGGCGAAATTCCAACCCCACATCTCCCACTTCAAGACAACAAAAATAGAATTCTCCAACCACTGACTGGTCTCACTAACCTACCACTTACCTGCCACAGCTGCTAAGGCCCCACATTGGTGCAAAATCTGTCCCTCCAAGCTTGCGGTGCCAGGATTTTCCACATGGGTGGAAGCGGCAACTTTAAAAAAAAAGTTTGTTGCACCATTTTGCATGGACCCCATTTCCACATGGGCAACTTTCAAAGATGACACCATCCACCACTCTCGCCATCTCTCCTCCAGATGCTCACAAGCCACATCGGCGGTCATTTCATGCGCTCTGGCAGAGTTGGCACACCTGGAGTCCAACATCCCAGTTACAGGATATGGCTCTGCATGGGGCCAGAAGTGGGTGGAGCCAGCTGCCCACCTCAACGCACTCGAGAGGCAACACAAACACCAGGTTTGTGTTCAGTACAGGGCCACATGCATCACAAAAGGCAACAAATGCACCGCACATTTCTTTAAAAAAATTTCGCACCACGCCAGAGTGTGGCCTACACACAGGTGCAAAGATTGGATGATTCCATTGCGGATACGCCAGCTGAAGTAGCAATCGAAACATAAAATTATTACTCTGAGTTATACTGATCTGATCCAATTCAGCTGGCTGAAGTGGCGGAATTTCTCAACCAAGCCCACATCTGAACCATTTTCTGATACCCGGAAATAATGAATTTGATTACTCTGAACAAATTATGGACAGCCATTTGCAGTGCACCAAACCAAAAATGCCCAGGCCCAGATGGCATTCCATATGAGTTCTACAAAAAGTACTTCAAATATATATCCCCATTGCTGCTCGCCTCACTTAGCCAAAGCCTGTTGGAAACTCGCCTCCTACCAGGAGGGCATGAGGCCTTTACCGTCACACTCTTCAAGAAAGGGATAAGCTAGACTTAGCCAACTGGCGCCCCATTTCTCTAACAAACACAGACACCAAAATTTTAACAAAAATCATGGCTGACCGTTTAAGAACTGTAGCATCTGCCACCATATCTCCAGAACAATTTGGTTTCATACCCAGAAGATCGATTTTGGATAACGTTCACTCTGTGGCTAATGTATGTCAATCCACAGCCTCTGGGGCACTTGTATTTTTGGACCAACAGAAGGCCTATGATAGAGTAAACTGGGAATACCTCAGGGCCTGCCTCCATCAATTCCGCTTACCCTCTCACTTCATCAACTGGGTGATGCTGCTCACAGAATCTGCAACGATGACAGTACATGGCCCTGGCTTCCTAACGGAAGTAGTCCGCCCCCAAAGGGGCTTGCGACAAGGGGACCCCCTCACCCACTTTTATATAACTTCAGCCTTGACCACTACTGCGAAACGTGAATGCCCAACTCACTGGGGTCCATGTGCCAGGCCAAGCCCCAGTCAAGATAATGGCGTTCACAGATGATTGTGTGGTTGGGGTGTCTAATAACCAAGATGCACGCGCGCATGAAGCTCTCATACAGGAGTATTCCCGGGTAAGCAACGCGGCACTGAACGCTTCCAAAACCAAAATCATCCTCCTTGGTCAGTTTCAGAACTGCTGGACCCCAGTAATTAGTTTTCAACCTGGCCCATCTGCTCGCCCACGTCCTCGCCATAATAACTCAACACACACCACCCCACTGATGCTCCCATTTGTACCACGTCCTACCATAGGACCAGTACGCCATTTGGGCATGTGGATGGAGGCAGGCGGATACGCGTCAGCAGTAATGGAGTGCCATATTCTGGACAACGTGACGAAGCGAATCGCCTCTCTCAGAGCCCACCCTACTTCCCTTACAGGCAGGGTAGTTTTAGCCAACTCTATGCTCCTCTCCAAAGTCTGGTTTGGAGCCCACGCCATCCCCTTCTCACCAAGCTTCTTCAAATCCTTGTATGCCTTGCTGCAAGGATAGCTTTGGTCAGGCCGCCCTCCACCAGTACAGCTAGAGGTCATGTTTGGCCCTCAACATAATGGTGGCATGGGCCTGCTTGACTTCAAAGCCCATGCGGCCAAGATCCTGGGCACCTGGATTGCGGCCGTCACCGCCCCTACACTCCCCTCCCAACACTGGTCCCGCGCAGCTCGCTCCAACTTCTCCCGCGCCTTGGGTTTCAACAATCCATCGAACCCCCACTCCCTGATGAAATACCCCGCATCACACACACATCGGCTACAGGTCCACACGGGACCAAAACCCACTACAAACGAATCCTACTCTCCATGCGGAGCGCTGAGTGGAGAATTTGTATTAGCGGACATACAACCAAAGAGGCCGCCCCGCTCCCCAGTTCACACAAGAGGTACAAGGGCTACCCATCCATGATGGCGTGATCCTCATTCGGCCCCATGTTTTATCCAGGGTGGACTACCTGGACATGATGGACATCCCCTACTCCATTGAAACCCAAAAATCTATCTGGAAATATGTACACCATCCTCTGTTGCATCCTCAAGTCCGCTCCCATGTGTGGCGCTGCCTGAGGCAGGTGTATCATACAGCTGAGCGCTCTAACGCTTTACACTCATCCTGTGTCATGTGTGGCCAGTATGGAACGCTGTTCCACCGCCTGGAGAAGTGCCCTAACTCTAAAGCGATATGGCGCGAAGTCCAACGTCTGCTGGGCCAGGATCAAACGCATCCCTTCAGTCTGTCAAGAGATATGTTTGCTCTATCAATGGCCTCCTCTCTTCCACCCTCCCTCCGTGCTTTGGTGGTTGCAATCGCCATGTGGACTATCCACACGATTGTCTTGGATGCCATCGCAGGCTCCACCCCCACCATCTCAGAAGCTGCCCACAGATTCCGGTCCCATTTGGTGGACCACTTTCAAACATGGTTGTTCAGATACCTCCCACCGCGTTGCTGACAGCTGGTCTCCTCCTGGTTCCCAGTCTGGTTCATCAAATCAGACCCCTTCCTCCACACGTGTTCAATTGAGGCTACGGCCCCTTCACACGTTCCCTCCCCCTCCCCATAAGTGGCGTTCCCGCTGGCAACAAGAGATAGCATCGCTTCTCTGGGGTGCCTCCCATGTTACTAAGTTTTGTCTCTTCTGAGTCATATTCTGAAGTGTCCATCCCATGGTCGGCCTTCCCCGCAATAAATTTAAAAATTTAAAGCTAAAAATGGAAAGAAGATTGCGAGAAATGGTAATTTTATCAAAATAATCCTCAAGGTGTTTATAAGGCCTTGATGTATTAGGAATGGGAAGATTTGAAAAGGCTCAGCATTAATTACCAATAATGATTGAAATAAATATTATAAGGGGAGCAAGACCATCTTCAGCATAATTTGCCGGTAGTCCTAAAAGGGTATCTTGATTGGGGTGCAAAAGCTGAAATGGATTTTGCCATGACCCAATTGAGTTTTGACATCCTTGGCATTAGTTTCCCGTGTTAAATTAAATAGTATCTAAATATTATTAAGGTTGATCCTCAATACTTTGGATTGGTATCAGCCCAAGTTAATGGGGAGCCCAACTTGGCATCTGCCCATAGGCAGGTTGCGACCCCTAGTTGGGGCTTCCCCAATAAAGGGAGAATCCTAACAGAGCCCCCTCCAAGCCTTAACTAGGGGTCAGAGCCGAGGTGGGGCCATCAGTGTAGAAGAGCTGGCATCAGGGATTTGCACCCAGCATTGGTGTGGGGGATGGCATTGAGAGAAGGTTCTGGCATTAGGGTTGACACCCAGCATTGGCGCTGGGGCTGGCATTGGCATGGGGGGACAGCATCAGGAGGAGGTCCCAGCATTGGGGTGACACAAGCACCAGCTCTGGGGCTGGCGCATAGGGATGACATTCCAGTAATCTGAGCTTGGCCGCTGTTGGAATTTGACCTGCTCCAAATCAATTTTTTTCGAATTTCCCTACTTCTGATACCTCTCCAAGTTTCCTCTAACAAAGTCTTATTTTCTGCCCCCTAATCGATTTGTTAAAAGAGAGCCTGATGTTGACTCCCCACCTGATCAACATCAGGATGCTGAAAAGATTTTGCTGATGGAGGTTGTCGCTATTCTGAAAGGATTAGGAGGAGAACCTCACCTATAAATATCAGCGCCTTTTCTTTAAAAAGTTACGTTTTTATCTCCAAATTGTTTTTAATTTTACTTATTTCTAGAGCCTCTGTACAGCAAGCTCCTCTCCGGCCATCAACTTCACCAGTTTAATACAATAGGTCCCTAGTCACCTATTCTCAATCTTATAACAGTTACCAGCCCTACATTTAGGATTCCTAGCTCTCCCCGCTGTCTGCTCGCTGCAGGACATTTTATCCCATCCATTTTGGTA
>JAKSZP010016554.1:0-30729 GCA_022478985.1 Massospora cicadina | reverse complement strand
GGGCTGGCTGTGGCCTGGCTCTCACCCTCCTATACGGATGGAAACACGATTTGGCCCACGCTCAAGCGGAGGCATGGGACTAATAGATTTTGAGAGCCATGCCAATCACATCCTAGGTACTTGGATAAAGGAAATCCTTGCTCTAGACCTCCCGCAACAACATTGGTCCAGAGCAGCAAGGACTAACTTTGCACAGGCGCTCAAATTAACCAACCCACATAGTCCACCCAGACTACTTTTATACCTTTCCATGCACCCTACTGCAACGGGTCCACATTGAACCTCCCCTCATTTCAAACATATCCTCCAAACTATCCACCATATGGGATGGACCATAGAGAACATGGGTACTATACAGGGAAGGGGACGACCCAGCCCCAATTCAAATTAAGAAACCTAAAAAACCACCCCCAGAGGGATATGCTCGCAACAACCCCAAGCATAGCTAGGATATAATACCTAAATATGCTGGACATTCCCTATGATTTAACCACACAGAAAGCAATGTGGAAAATGACACACTACCCACTCCTACAACCAAGGATAATAGCAAACGCCTGGCGCTGTCTGAGAAGGACCTATAGGATGGCGGACCGCTCCAACTCCCTCCACAAAACATGTGCAGTATGTGGAGGGGAGGGATCCCTACATCACCACCTAGAAACATGCCCCCAACCAAAGCTATATGGCAGGAAGTCGCACGCCTGCTCAAGATTTAAAACAAACAGGAATTCTCGATATCAAAGAGTATCTTCGCGCTCCAGATCAAGTCACCAATCCCATCTACACTCCACTCCCTAATAATACCCAATGCAATGTGGACAATACACACAATTGCATTAGATGCGTTCAAGGGCATGGTCCCAACCATTCAAAGATTATTAAGAGATTCCATGTCCACTTACTAGAGCATTTTCAAGCCTGGCTCTATGGATATGAGACCAAGGCAAAAAGCGCTCATAGAACCATGGTTCCCACTCTGATTCCTCCACACAGACCCTTTCCTTCACACCTGCTCCATAGCAGGGGAAACCCCCTCGGAGTAGTGCACCAACCCCATACCTGGCAGTCCCGCTAGCAACAGGGGTAACTTGAGTACCCTGGGGTGTCCAATTTTTATATTTCTTAGTTATTCTCTTAGTTTCACATATATTCAGTAATGTTTGTCCCCTGGTCAGCTTACCTCAGTTTTATAAAAAAGAAATAAGATATCTTTGTAATATTAATATAAATAAAATCTGCAATAAACTCAGCAAACACTAAAGACAAATTTAAAAAAAATATAACCACTATTTGATATATATATCTGACAAAATTTTAATGGTATTGATTAGACTTTTCATATAAGCTAATTAGTATTGAACATGTAGAGTTTCCTCTCTTTTATATAAAAGAGCAATTAAGATAAGAGTCAACTATAGATTTTCTCAACAAGCATATTTGTAAAGTTGAATTTACATTCTTTGGGCTTTTAATTAATGTAATTCTAACTTGATACTTTATGTAACTTTTGTGAAACTAAATCTATCTATTTATGTTAAAATGATATTTTTTTTGAAAATATAAACATTTAAAGTTCAATTAATAAACTTTTCTTTCTCATTGCAAACACTTTTGCAACCCATTCAATTCAAGACTAAATCTAGTTTGATAATCTCATAGAGGGGATTAGTCTGCGCCCATGTCTGGGAGCAGTTGGGCAAGCAAGGCAAGAGGAGCAGGCGGAAGGCCCACGGCCTCTAACGTTCAAAAACGCCCCGGAGAATCTGGCAGAATAGAAAAAAATCTAAAAAAACTGGCGGTCACAATTTCCCTGGAGATACTCGCGTGGCAAGCATGATGCAACCAGTACATCAACACGCCACATTCCCAGCCACTTTTGTCGGTGGAATTTGGAGTCCGTGTGTATCTGGACATCCAAAAAATGGCCCTATGGGAAAAATTTTGTGAAGATGTACACAAAATTTTCCCAACCGTGGTGTACGTTGCACCTCACTCCATGTCACGCAGTTGGCTGGACCTAGGTTTTGAAAGCAAAATAGCAGCAGACGAGGCTGTCAGTGGTGCGCATAGTGGTCAACCTTCCCAAAGGGCAATGGTTCATCGAAACTAAATGCACCAGATGGACAAAATCAAACCAAATTTTCCTCACGTTTGACTTTTTGCCTACTACAGTAAAACGTGACATTTTGGAGCAACACCTGAAAGATGGTCTCGCCATATATGGCGAAATACAATCTTTCGAAATGTAACGTTTCACGCTGATGCCACACCTGTGCACTGGCAAAGCCATCGCAGTTCTGACCCCAACCAAGGAGATCGTGAAGGACTAACCCAGACCCCGCACTCCACCTTTATTGACATCGCAGGGCACACCACCCACCCATTCCAGGTAACTGTGGACAGCGTGCCCCCCATTTGCACCCACTGTGATGCATTCAGCCATAAAGCGCACGCATTCCCCATCAAAGAGGGCGTCACATTCCAAGAGCACCCCTAGGCGGCCATGGCCAGCAGAGAGGTGCACTACGAACAACCGCAAGCACCAAGGAGGCTTTCCCATGAGGAGCACAAGGCTGCTACCTATTGGTAAAGCCTATCTCCCTGCAGGAGCGGAAGAAGGCCAAGCAGGCCCATAGGACCGCGGCCAAGGAAGCGGCCAAGGCCACCACCACCATCCTACACTCACAACGCCAGGAGGACATGGAGACCTTCACGGCGGAAGCAACTTGGGAATCCATCACCCAATCAGATTGGGAGGCCCATGCTGAATGGGCCACTCAATCCGAGGATCTGATGGGAGATTTGATCTCACCCAATCGCTGCACCTAAGCCCCAGTCAAAACTGACTTGGGACCTATCCCAACCAAAAAAATTTTTTTTTGCCCCACTCGATGGTGCACCAAACTTATCCGCACCGCAAAAAATTCGTCCGATGTTGGGAAAAGAAAAAGTGAAGGCCAAAGCCAATGCGACTCTTTCCACAAAAATCAACAAAAACCCCAATAGCATTGCTGCTAATACCCACGCTGCTGTGAAACCCCGTAGGGACCTGGAAAAGGCTGGTGGGCCCAGGGGCCCACCCCCTCGCACCTAAGGTGCAATGGGGGAAACTTTCACTCTAGGGACGCTGAATATCGCCGGACTCAAGGCCTCCCCATCCCAGGCTAGGAAACTGAGTTTTTTACAAAACAATTTACCCGTGGATATCCTGGCTATTCAGGAGTCCCACTGTCCATGAGGTTCCGAGGAAGCTTGGAAAACAATGCTCCTACCATCCCTATCCTTTTGGTTGAAGCACTGTGGGGTGCTAATTCAGAAAAACAATTTTTTCAAATTTACATCTTCAGAAACATTCCTAAATGGCCGAGTGCTCGTTGTCACCTTCTTGTGGGCCAATGTTGTGCGTGCAATTATCAAAATCTATGCTTCAAACGGTGTACAAGAGCGTCGGGAATTTTCTCTCGTCAGTCAAATCCCTCCCACTACCCCTGATTCTTTCCTAGTTGGCAACATGAACTGTTGGTTAACCTCACCAACGGACCGGTGGCCGCCCTCACCCCACGCCCCACAGGGTCACGTAGAACTACGCGTTCTAAAAGCCAACCTTGGGTTAATGGATGCGCTGCTGTGACATGCCCCACTGCTAAAAAACATGACGCATCCCCACATCCACAATGGCCAATTAAGGTCCATGACTCGCATTTACCTTATTCTAACACCGGCGAAGTTCCAACCCCACATCTCCCACCTTAAAACAACGAAAATGGAATTCTCTGACCACCAACTGGTCTCAATAACCTACCAATTACCCATCACAGTTGCAAAGGCCTCACATTGGTGCAAAATCCGCCCCCCCTGAGCTCGCGTCACCAGGATTTTCCATGCGGGTGGAAGAGGCAACTTTGGCAAAATCGTTTGTTGCACCATTTTGTGCAGACCTTATTTCCACATGGGCAACTTTCAAAGAGGACACCATCCACCACTCTCGCCATCTCTCCTCCAGACGCTCATGAGCCACATCAGCAGTTATCTCGCACGTTTTGGCAGAATTGGCCCACTTGGAGTCCAACATTCCAGCTACAGGATACAGCCCTGCATGGGGCCAGAAGTGGGCGGAGGCAGCCGCCCACCTCAACGCACTTGAAAGGCAACACAAATATTAGGTTTGTGTCCAATACAGGGCCACACGCATCACTAAAGGCAACAAGTGCACCACATACTTCTTCAAAAAAAATTTTGCACTACGCCAAAGTGTGGCCTGCACACAGGTGCGAAGATCGGATAATTCTATTGTGGATACATCGGCTGAAGTGGCAATCGAAATGCAAAGATATTACTCTGAGTTATACTGAGCTGAACCAATTCAGCTGGCTGAAATGATGGAATTTCTTGACAGAGCTCATATCTGCACCATTTTCCGATACCTGAAAATAATGAATTTAATTACTTCGAACAAATTATGGACTACCATTCATGGTGCGCCAAACCAAAAATGCCCAGGCCCTGATGGCATTCCATATGAGTTCTACAAAAAATATTTTAAATATATATCCCCACTGCTGCTAGCCTCACTCAACCAAAGCCTGTTGGAAACGCGCCTCCTACCAGGAGGACATGAGGCCTTTACAGTCACACTCTTCAAGAAAGGGGATAGCTAGACTTAGCCAACTGGTGCCCCATTTCTCTAACAAAAACAGACACCATAATTTTAACCAAAATCATGGCTAACCGTTTAGGGACTGCAGCATCTGCCACCATCTCTCCAGAACAATTTGGTTTCATCCCCAGAAGGTCGATTTGGGATAACGTGCACTCTGTGGCTAATGTGTGTCAGTCCACAGCCTCTGGGGCACTTGTATTCTTGGACCAACAAAAGGCCTATGATAGAGTAAACTGGGAATACCTTAGGGCCTGCCTCCATCAATTCCGCCTACCCCTCCTGCTTCATTAACTGGGTGATGCTGCTCATGGAATCTATGACAATGGCACTGCGTGACCCAGGCTTCCTAAAGGAAGTAGTCCGCCCTTAAAGGGGCTTGCGACAAGGGGACCCCCTCAGCCCACTATTATACAACTTCAGCCTTGACCCACTACTTCGAAACGTGAATGACCAACTCACTGGGGTCCATGTGCCAGGCCAAACCCCAGTCAAGATGATGGCATTTGCAGATGATTGCGTGGTGGGGGTGTCTAATAACAAAGATGCACGCGCGCTTGAAGCCCTCATCCAGGAATATTCCCGGGTAAGCAACGCAGCACTGAACGCCTCCAAAACCAAAATCATCCTCCTTGGTCAGTTTCAGAACTGCTGGGCCCCAGCAAGTAGTTCCCAACACGGCCCATCTGCTCGCCCACGTCCTCGCCTTACTAACTCAAAACACACCGCTCCACTGGTGCTCCCCTCTGTGCCACGTCCTACCATAGGACTGGTACGCCATCTGGGCGTGTGGATGGAGGCAGGTGGATACGCGTCAGCAGTAATGGAGTGCCATATACTGGACAACGTGATGAAGCGAATCGCCTCTCTCAGAGCCCACCCTACTACCCTCACTGGCAGGGTTGTTCTTGCCAACTCTATGCTCCTATCCAAAGTCTGGTTTGGAGCCCACGCCATCCCCTTCTCCCCAAGCTTCTTCAAATCCCTGTATGCTTTGCTACAAGGATGGCTTTGGTCAGGCCGCCCTCCACCAGTACGGCTAGAGGTCATGTTTGGCCCTCATCATCATGGTGGCATGGGCCTACTTGACTTCAAAGCCCATGCTGCCAAGATCCTGGGCACCTGGATCGCGGCCATCACCGCTCCTACACTCCCATCCCAACACTGGTCCCGCGCGGCCACTCCAACTTCTCCCGAGCCTTGGGCCTCAACAATCCATCAAACCCACACTCCCTGATGAAATACCTCGCATCACACACATCAGCCACAGGTCCTCACAGGACAAAAACCCACTACAAACGAGTCCTACTCTCCATGCGAAGCGCAGAGTGGAGAATTCATATTAGTGGACATACAACCCAAAGAGGCCGCCCATCTCCTCAGTTCACACAAGAGGTACAGGGGCTACCCATCCATGATGGCGTGATCCCCATTCGACCCCAAGTCCTATCCAGGGTGGACTACCTGGACATGATGGACATCGCTTTCTTCCACTGAGACAAAAAAGACTATCTGGAAATACGCACACCATCCTCTGTTGCAGCCTCAAGTCTGCTCCCATGTATGGCGCTGCCTGAGGCGGGTGTATCGTACAGCTGAGCGCTCTAATGCTTTACACTCATCCTGTGTCGTGTGTGGCCAGTATGGAACGCTGTTTCACCGCCTGGAGAAGTGCACCACCTCTAAAGTAATATGGCGCGAAGTCCAACGTCTGCTAGGCCAGGATCAAACACATCCCTTCAGTCTGTCAAGAGATATGTTTGCTTCATCAATGGCCTCCCCCTCCCACCCTCCCTCCATGCTCTGGTGGTTGCAATCGTCATGTGGACTATCCACACGATTGTCTTGGATGCCATCGCTGGATCCATCCTCCACCCTCCCTGAAGCTGTCCACAGATTCCGGTCTCATTTGGTGGATCACTTTCAAGCGTGGATGTTTGGATATCTCCCACCGCGTCGTCGACAGCTGATCTCCTCCTGGTTCCCAGTCTGGTTCATCAAATCAGACCCCTTCCTCCACACGTGCTCAATAGTGGCTACGTCCCCTACACACGTTCCCTCCCCCTTCCCATAAGTGGCGTTCCCGCTGGCAACAAGAGATAGCATCGCTTCTCTGGGGTGCCTCCCCTGGTACTAAGTTTTGTCTCATCTGAGTCATATTTGGAAGTGTCCATCCCATGATTGGCCTTCCCCACAATAAATTTAAAATTTAAAGTTCAATTAATATGTAAATAAACTTACTAATACATATATGTTACTATTTGATTATAAATATTAAAAAGTATAGCTTATCTGATATAAAAACCAAAACAATATAATGTAATTATGTTTTCACAAGTGCTGACTTACTATACCAAAAATAAAAAAGGCATGTGAAAATCCCACATCAGAATCTTTAAAAAATAACTTGCTTTAAAAGTTTTTTTAACAATAATGATCATCATTCATAAGACTCCAGTTTTGACGGTCTGAACACCCAGGTAACATTGCTCAGATGGCCCAATTTCTTCAGACTATACAAGGCTGACTCATTAAATGCTGAGGAAAGTGTAGTAGATCAATATAGAGCCCCAATAGTTACTTCACACAATAGTTTTCTTGAGAGCCTAGAATTTAATGGAAAATCCATCTTAAGTTACAAGAGCTTACTAAATATAGTAATGCATATATAAAGATTTTTGACTTTCTTATAACTAATAATTATAAGCAAGTATTAGTGATAGTAAGATATTGCAAAATTACACCTTTAGATTATAAAAACAAATTAACAAACCATTCATATTTGTATTAGGATTATATTTTCTTTTTACCGTTAAATTTTCACTCAAACAGATACCTACCAAAGCTTCTTTTAGTTGCATTAAATTCGCAGATATCATATGATAGTACATCTTTTTTTAGTACTAGATGGTCCATATGATAGTACATCTTTGACTTTGCCTACAACTTATGTTTCAAATATTCTCAAACGCCACCATTAATTTTTTTATAAAATTGTATATCTATTTTTACTAAATTTATGTAGAAGTGTATTACCTGAGACAATGCACTTGAAGAGAGGGGTAAGCGAGATTTTGGGAGCTGGGAGGATTTACAGTGTTAGAAAAATAGTATTGGCCATTAGCTTCATTGTGCTTTTTTAAAATTTGTGCTTGGGGTAGGGAGATCCACAGCATATTTGGTTTGCCACGGAGATCTCAAACATGTGTGTTGCCATGTCAACACCTGTGCACGTTGCCCGGCTAAAATATTTTGTATACATCCAGTATTAAAAGAGCTTTTTGGGATAAAATTTTAAATTTTCTCAGAGCCCTGTATGGGTCCTCTTGATTGATGTACATTTACCCATTAAAAATATTTTCTCTAGACTGACCACAGCATGATGATAAATATGTCTTAAGCTCCAGTATTGTCTTGATTAGATTTTTGTTTAAACAGCCAGTCTTTGGGTAATGATATTGGCTGCAGGGTTTTTTGGAGCTGGTCTATGTGCACCACCTCTTCCCAGACATGATGGGCAATTCAAGAGTTAAAGAACCTGTTCCTTAAGGTATCTCTATTTTAGTATCTGAGTCTCAGCTTGTGGGAGGCATTAGAATGCTCTCCTATTTTTGAAATGGTGCTTCACAATTCTTCAATAAATTTATTTTTAGATATATTATGGTTTTGAAGGAGGCTCATCATACCATTTTTCATAGTTTGGTCTTATTCAGATTTCCCAAAGTTCATCACCAAGATTTGATAGTAAATTTTTCTATGAATATGAGATGCCGCTCTGAGACTCATAAGTTTAACTAAATTTTCAGTTCTCCTTCAAGTTCATCTGGATTTCTTTTTATTGTAATTACCAAGTTTTGGTGTGATGTTATTTAATTCTTATCAGCGAACAGTGACTTGGCCCCATGTGTGGCGTCCTAAGTCCCAACCAAAGCATTGCACAAGCACTGGTTTTATCTAAGTTAATAGATGAAAATGGATTTATAAGGCCAGTTTAATGGTAATTGTGTTCTAGAAGATGGTGTTCATATTAGGAGTGTCTTCCTATCTGCCTCTTCATTCATCCATCTCACGAATAACATTGCTGACCTATGGTAGGGTCAGTGAGCAACATTCCTCCATCTCCTTATATGTCAATTAATGTTGGCTTTTTTGCATGTGTTGAACTAGAGTTCTATGGCTAAACATTAAAAATTGAGGTTATCTTTTAAAACCTTTCTTGAATGTCATAGCTTGTGCATGATATCAGATTTGGAAAGTAACACCATGTTTTCTAGGTAGCACTTTTACGCTATAGAATTATTCCTGTGTCTCCATATAGCCAATGTTCTCAGGAAGTTTTTCAGCAGTTTATCTACCAAGAGTACTACTATTCCCTCATTGTTGAATTTAAATACCTAGGTGCATGATTGATTGTTTTAGGCGGGTCATGTTGTGAAGGCTTTAAATAAGTTCTTCTACTCTTTATACCCTATTTAATTGGGGAAGGACAACCATGAGACGGACACTTCTGATATGTAATAATAATCAATAATAATCAAGTACTAATATATGCTAGGGGCACCCAGAAAAGCTAATTATTTCTCCTGTTTCTAGCGGGGATACCAAATAAAGGAAGAGGAGTATCATGAGTAGAGACTTGCGCCACTATTGAGCACATATGAAGTAAAGGGTCTAAAGTGATGAACCATACTGGGAACCAGTATGAGACCAACTGTCAATGACAGGATGGTAGATAATTAAACAACCATGCTTAAAAGTGATCCATAAGGTGCGACTGGAATCAGCGTACGTTTTCTGCAGGGTGGGAGTATAGCTTGAAATGGCATCCAAGAAAGATAGGTGTGGATAGTCCACATAGCAATTGCCACCACTAAGACTCAGAGGGAAGGTCGTATAGGGATTTAAGGACAAGGCCAAGATGTTCTTGTATAGTCTGAAGGTCTGTATTTGCTCCTGGCAAATGAGATGCTAAACCTCATGCAAGATCGCTTTTGAAGTTGTGCACTCTTCCAGGCGGTGGACCAAAGTACCATTTTGGTCACACACAACGCATGAGGAGTGTGATGCGTTGGATTACTCTGCAATGATGTTTAACCGTTTCAAGCAGCGCCACACATGGGAACGTGCTTGTGGCTGTAGAAGAGGGTGATTGGTATACTATCAGATGGCTTTAAAGTTTCTAGGGAGTATGGGATACCCAACATATCCAGATATTTCACTATGGCATGGTAGGGGCCTCCTTAGTATCAATTTGTTCATATCAGCTTGTTCTTGTAAAAAACTTTTGAATTGGGGGCAGGACGACCCTCTGTGAGGTATACATGTTGATAATGATCCTCCATTCTGCTTTCCCATACCAGTTAGAATCCTTTTTAAAATGGGCGGTGGTCCCATGCGGGCCTGCTGCAGATGGGTGAGTTGCCTTATATGTAAGAAGCGAGTTGGGGTTAGTGGGGTTACAGAGGCCAAGGGTGCGGGAAAAGTTGAAGTTATGCTGCACGTGACAAGTGTTGGGTTGGGAGTGAGGGGTTGGTTACTGAAGCAATCCATTTACCTGAAACCCGGATGCCTGGTCCATGTAGTTAAGTAGGCCCATTCCCCCACTTTGGTGTGGCCCATAGAGGACTTTTCAATCGTACAGGGGGAGATCTACCTATCCAAAGACACCCTTTTAAGAGGACTTATAATGAAGCAAAAAAAGATGTGAAGAAAGCGATGGCATGAGCTGCAAACCATACTTTTGACAGAAGCGTAGTTTTGGCAAGTACTGCTCTGCCTGTTAAGCTAGTTTGTAGACCCTTAATGACGTGATACGCTTTGTTAAATTAGTTAGTATGTGGTGTTCCATTATCAGATTGGCATATAAACCCGCCTCTATCCTTTTCCCAGGTGGTGCACTGGGCCCTCAGTGGGGATGGGCATAAAAGGTAGAACGAGATGAGTGTTTTGTGGTGGTCGCCTGTGTAATCTGTTACTAGAATGATCTTCTGGATCCCTCTGATTAAGGGGCGCTGAGGACCAATGTGTTTGGAATCTACTAATAAGGATAATTTTGGTTTTAGATGTGTTGAGTGCTGCATTGGTAGCCTTAGAGTACCCTGGATTGTGGACTCCAGGTGTGCGTGCATCAAGGTTGCTAGACACCCCAACCACACATATGTCCACAAATGCAAGCATCTAAAATGGTGCTTGGAATTGCACTTGTAAGCCATTAAGACGTACATAAATACTGCGAAGAAGTGAGTCAAGGGAAAAATTGTATAAGAGTGGGCTCAGAGGTCCCCCCATGCGATGAGCCATATGAGGGCGCACCACATCAGTGAGGAAGCCAGGTCCTTATATTGCTATTGCATCTAATCCAGTGAGCATCATCGCCCAACTGATGAACCATGGGGGAGGTGGAACTGGTGAAGGCAGGCCATGAGGTATTCCCAGTTTACCCTTTCATATACTTTTTGTTGGTCTAAAATCACAAGCGCCCCAATGGCTTTAGTTTAAAAATAGCAATAGTATGTTATTTGTCTTAAATTGATTTTTGAGAATAAAGCAAAATTGCTCTGAAGATATCAATTCATATGCAATGACCCTAAGTGGTTAGCCATTATTTTTAATATTTTAGTGGCAGCGTTAGTGAGGGAAATAAGCGCCGTTTTGCCAAGTCTAGCTTGTCACCCTTCTTAAGCAATGTTACCATATAAGTACCTTGTCACCCTGTGAGGAGACATGTTTTTAAGTGACATCTGTTCATTGAGGCTATCATTAGGGGTTATAAACAGTTGAAATATTCGTTATATCACTCATAAGGAATCCCATCTGGACCTGGGCTGCTCCTGTGTGGTACACCGCAAACAGCATACCAGAGTTCATCTTAAGTTATTAAATGCATGAGCACCGGATAATGTAAAATGTGCAAATGTGTGCGCCAGAGAGAAATTCATCTATTTCATTTCAATTGACTGGGTCAGGCCTGTATAACTCAGAATAATATCTGTGAACTTTGGTCAATACTTCTGCCAGCATTTCTAAGATGGATTAGTCCAAGCGCCTTAGCTGTGTGCAAGCCAAGTTTTGGCGCGGGGAAGAAAATTAATGGAATAATACTTGAAGCATTTTTTACTTGAAGCATATTTTTTGCTTTAAATTGCATACAAATGCAATTTTTGTATTTTCTGATCAGCACGTCAAGACGCACTGACACTTCAGCCCATTTGTGACCCCAAAAGGGATGTACTATGTACTGAAGACGTTATTAACCAAGTGGTCCACCTTCTCCAAGGTGTGTTTGTCGACTGCCAAAGCAGCCTGAGAGTGCCATGATGAAATGTGGCATGATTGGGAAATTGAAGCTTTTTCAAATTTTGATTAGGCTGATAGGGGATCCACACAGAAAGAAGTTGTGAACTCCTTTTTTAATGTGGTGGCGTCCATCCAACTTATAAATATTTGTATCTTGAGAACGGCTGGGTGAAGTATACTCCATTTAGATGCCTGTTGTAGTAACTTGACAAAGTAAATGACACTGAGACCATCAAATGGTTTGAGAAATCTATCTTCTTCATTTCAAAGTGTGAGATCTAGGAGCAAAATCCCATGGGGCCAGAATGAAATCTATATGGTACATAGTCACCAACTACTTGTTGTTTACAAAAGGATGTGACATGGGATGTAATGATGTTTGCTTGAGGATGGTATTGAAGATGCCCATGGTGATTTTCATCACTTAAAATTCGATATGTCCATGCGGTGGATTAAGTGCAGCTTGCCAGCAGTTGGTGGTTGGGTTGTCCCAATAGTTTAGGTCGCCGATCACAAAGGATTTGGATGGGAGGGGAGGGAGGCCATGTCCAAGGTGAATTTACATCAAATTTGCGCACAGTTTGAGCGTAGATGTTAACTATTGTGTGCACTTTTTGCGCCCCATGATACGGTCATTATGAGCACACGTCCATCAAGATGTGTTGTTTTTTTCTAAAAATTTAAAATTGCAGTTCGCCCATATCACCACCCAACAGTGCTGTGACTAAAAGGATTGGGAGGAGAGGAGCATAGTTGCCCATGTGTCCTCAGCACCTTGCGGACAGTGGGTTTTTTGGATTTCCAGGATGTCCACAGGTATATTATTTTTAAAAATCTCTGTTTTTTTGCCCAGGACAGAGAAGCCTTGAGTCCAGGGATATTCAGCGTCCTTATTGTAAAGATTACCCCCAATCCTTAGGAGTGAGGGGAGGGCCCCTCAGGCCCTGCCAAACCTTGCTGCCAAGGAAGCTCAGCCAATATTTCCTTTTCCATTTGGCAGTGTTTGAGAATGGCGTACCATTTGGTGTATATATTTTTATATTTGAGGATCTCTTGGGGTTTTCTTGCTTTGTCGTTTTTTTCCCTTTGTTGTTTTCAAGTATTAAGGATTTGCAGTGCACCGTAAAGTATATCTAATGATTCTTCTCCAAAATTTTTGCTAATCCTGGATTGGTAAATCCGCTTGCATTTGTTGTGCATCTATCAAGTGGGTGTGTATAATGCACATATTTTGGGTTCAAGGTCTGTGTCCCCTCATCTAATTGGGTGGGGTTTTAAAATTCCAAAGAAGCAGAAACCTCTGTCTGGTTAGCTTTGATCTGTTCAGGGGGATGTTGGAGGCCTCTGTGGCTGCTGCCTTAGCCTATGCTCAGCGTTGCTGTTTTACTTTTATTCATCCTTGTGGGGAGACAATTTTTCCTAGATATATCACCCCTGTTTTCCCCATGGGAATGTGATACTAGAGTCTACTGTGGGCTCACTTTGTCCCTCACCTATTGCTTCTAAAAATTTTTATTCAGGTTAATTTCCTCTCTGGTAGGATAAGTGTGGAACTTGTGGCCAAACGCTCAACAATGAGTGCATATGGATGGTGCACTACAAACTGTTATGCGGAATTGTTGAGTCTGTTGTTTGTTGATGGTAAGTGTTGCAGTGTCTGGGAACTGAAAGAGGCCCTCAGCTACCGCTGAAAATGGGGTGATCACCGCAATCGCCTTACCTGTGCTGAGTTCAGGCACCAGTAAATATTTTTGCATTTTATCATAGCTGATTACCCCATAGCTTTGAAGTCATGCTTTGAAATGACACTCAAGGACTTCATGCTTGATGGCCGTGGGGAGGAAATAAAAAGTTACAAAATTTGATTTGAGTTTGTCCATCACATGCACTTGGTTTCTACCACCCATTAACCCTCCATAAGGTTGACTACCATTTTCACCTGTGAAGCTGTATCTGCTGCATTGGCTCTTTTGAACCTGAGATCCAACCAACCATGGGTCATCAATTGCAGTGCCACATATATGACTTCTGGGTAATGGGTCTTAAATCCCTGCAAAATTTCTCTTAGAGAGCTGTTAAATTAATTTCAGGTAAACTTGTATCCCAAAATCCACTGACGACAGTAGCTGTGAGTAGGGTGTTTTGACCTAACGGTTACATTTGCTTTTCCATCCCAAGATTTCTGGAGAAGTATCCATCACAGTTTTCTTGTTTTTATCAATGCCACCTGTGTCCCCAGGGAGATTTTGAACTTTAGGTGGTGCAACCACCAAAACTGTGCCTTTTATCACTTTATCTCACCCCCTTACCCAGAATTAGGCGCGTACTTGTATCCCCTTAATGATTATCAAACTTTATCTGTCTTAAATTGAATTAGTTACAATTTCTGTTTGCACTGGAAAAAAGTATAATTAAATACTTCTTATACACTCTTTGCTTTATCATAACCTTTAATTTTTTTATTACTAAGTACTAGTGGTGCCTAACAAGAGGGGAAGTCCTCCACGCATCTATACTTACTGTTGTCCTAACTAATGGATTATCAGATAAAATGTAAAATCTTAGCATGTTGCTGCAGCGTTAGCATAAGCATCCATTCAAGAAGGGGAAGAGGGCTGGGGGATTTTTGTTTGGCGCCAGCTTCATGTGGCAGGCACATGCGGACAAAAGGGGGTGGGAGTGTCATTATAATTTGTCAAAGGAGAAAGAGGTGAAGGTTCTTCTTTAAAATGAGGCAGTAATGTGCCTCACCTCAACATATTGGACGAGTTGAAATTTAGCAAAGTAAAAAGATTTGGCATAAAAGTAAAGGATTTAGTGTGTTGGCAGGTTTGGGGAAGTTAGGTTCATATATCAAATATCTCTCCATGTCAATGCACACTCAGCCAACTGCAAATGCCAAATTTTAAATACCAAATTTTGGCATCATTGGGGGATATACATGGAAGTTTGGTATATAAATACCCTCACAAAGTGATTCAATTGCTTTTAAAGGTATTGGTGAATGAGGTAGTGGTGGGGGCAGCAGCTGCATTTACAGCATTTTTGATGAAAATTCTTGTAAGTTGGAAATATATCAAAAGGGAAAAAATGGTGGGGGATCAAATCATAGGGTTGTGTGAAGAGTTTCTGCCAAATTTGGAAATATTCTGTAGGGGCGGTCTACATCAAAAATCTATTAAAGAGCTTCAAAAGGTTGAAACATGACCAGCGCTGGACCAGTGACAGGTGTTGGTGGGGTGGCATAATCTGATTAACTTAAAATGGTGGAACACATTAATTTTGCTGGCGCATGAGCAATATGCTTAGGAGTGGGTTGGGCAGTCAAAAACTAGTGGGGAAGAGCGGTGGTGGTAGCACACAATGTGGTCAAGAGTGAGGGAGGGAAGACGGATCTCCAAGCAAAATTTTTGTAAAATCAGAATTGGGGCTTACGCCAGAGAGAGGAGAAGTGGAAGCAGCTTTGGCGGACTGCACTGGCACTTGCACTTTAAGTGTTTGAGAGCAAAGCACAAAGGACAGATAACTTGGCCATTTTTGACATGCACCCATAAAAGGATGATCAGGGGCTAATCTGATCATAGTGTGTGGTGCTATCTCGAGGTGTATGTCCTGACATAAGTGGTGGATCATAGCATATGTGCAAGGCCCAACATGATTATTGGACATTTTGGACCATGATTTGTAGCATGGGGTTAGCGCCATAGGCAGCCAAACACTATCCAAGATCGTGTTGAAGGCGTTTTGGGGAGAGTTGAAAGGGAAAGTCATCAAACTAAACACCTGTGTGGCCTCATCCAGCAAGAAAGTTCCTATTGTTGAAATAGGAGCATTTTTATACATAAAGCAGCTGTGGTGCCACCACGACTTGAGCTTTGCAGAGAAGCCAAGATCAGAGTATCCCTTAAAGGGCGTAAATTTATGAAGCTGGTGGGCTGTAGACTGCTGTGGCCATTTTGATCTGGGCCGTGCTCACATAGGGGAAGATGTTCCCATATTTGACCTGAAGACAGAAATGCAGGTTGCTCTTAGGGAGCACAAGGGGTTTTCAAAGCACCGCCTGTCAGCATGAAAGATAGTGGGCTAGATTCCAAAGTGGGACGTATCAGCTGGAAGTGTTTGCGGGGCTAGCCGGTCAGCTTGGGGTGTTTTAAAGGCATTAGATAAACGCCAGGATGCGGCGCATCGCCGCCCCACATGGGGCACCTGGCGTTGATCTAGTCAACATAGGTTAGGTTTGGCATGGTTGAAACTTTGTTAAAAGTAAAACCTTTTAGAATTTGAGTTTAGTCAAAATTAATGATCAAAGCAAATGAGCCCATCAATTTGTTTGTTCATTCCAGGTTTAGGGGAATTAATCCAGAAAGAACCAAAGCTTTGGACCTATCTTGCTCAGATTTCTGAAAATGATTTCTAGTATTTTTTTCTCCATGGTTGTTTCATCTAATCTAGACTGATTTATAGATAATTATCATATAATCTTACCATGATTCTTAATGGTGGTTGTCCATTAATTATGACTCTTAGGTTTTGCTTTGTTTTGGCAGAGGAGAGGATCAAAAAACTTTTATAGTCTATCTCAAGGGGATCACCCTAATGAAGGTCTTTATTAGGGTTTATTGTCTGTGACATAAAATGTACCTAGTTTTAAAATGATGCTCCATGTTGGTGGTTCTCTTTCCACCTTATCGGAAGTTAGGGTATACCTTGTCATTAGAAGACTGCTGCATGGTATTTCCTGTCAAACCCCTTCATAGGCCTTAACCTGGTCAAGGAAACATAACATACCATCGGAAGCACCCCAAGTGTGTTGGTGACCTGATAAATGTTGCCTTATATGATTTTTTCAGGGTTGAACCCATATTGTTTGGGCCTCAAAGTTGTGGAGCTTTTGCTGCCTGTTGTTTATCTTATTATCTTACCCACTATCTTCATATCTGTTTTAATTATGAAGATTTGTTTCCAGTTTATATAAATTGTGTGATGCCATTTTTGTGAAGTACAAAGGTATAAACTTTCGCGCCTCCTACTATCACTATTCATCCTTCAGGATGAGTATAAAAGGGTAAAAATTAGCTTCTTTATTGATCAACGGTTACTATAAGGTACTCATAAGGCATTTTATTGAGTCCAGAGGACTTATTAGATGGAAACTCTTCATGGCCTGAATGAGTTAATCTTCTGTAATTGGGTCAAATAAGTCTCTAAGCTTCCTGCCATGGTCTGGGATAGCATCAATAAAATACTCCTTCTTCTCTTTGTCTGATTATTCTGCCTTTTAGAGTTTGATTAGTATTTATGTGTGAGGGAGTCTACCATCTGTGGATTATCATTTGTCTGTCAGCCCTTTGTATGTAATTTTATGAGTAGGATTTTTTAACCTAGCTATATAGGCCTGGAAAGATTATATTAAAACAAGCGGTCTACTTAAATTAAACATTTTTCCCATATGTTAAATTCTGACATGACTGTACTGGAAGCCCCAATTAGATGTTGCGGATAAGCTAAAAATTGTCTTTAACGAGTTAATAATGAACAATCGCTAGGTGCCTTGAAATAAGGCGATACTGAACCAGTAAGGATAATTATTGGATCGTCTACAAATAAGGCAATAAGGTGATGTTGACTTACAACAAATATTTAGTAGATCGCCTTGGACTAAGGTAATATTAGATTGAAGAATAGGTGACTCTAATAGAGCTCTCAGATATGAGGATAAGCCAATGAGAATACTGTGGTAAAGAATATCCTAAGAAAAAAGAATGGTTTAGACCAAAGTCATTGATATATCTGTGAAATGAGAAGATTGGATAAGGAGGATTGTTGGTAGGAAGAAGAGAGCGGAGCAGGAAGGATCTGCTATTATTATTAAATTAAGCAATGTAGTGTGACTGAAGATAATTGCTAAATAATTATTAAATTCCCTAAGTTTATATTTAGGATCAGAAATCTCCATAATGTCTGTCCGTTGCTCAGTGTGATTGATCCTGTGTAAACCTTAAAGCCTATCTCAACTATATCACCAAAATTTATAACTGTGGTGTTCACAACAGGAGATCTATTAACCAACTACAAAAAATAAAAAAATAATCCAGTCATTAGCCATGTTGCATTAAACCTGCATTGCTGTGGAATCCTCAAGCACACTGTGCCAGTAAGATATGCTGAATTTAAAATTATTTTGTCTGGAGTGCTCAAGAAGCAGGATAATCTCCTTCAGGAGTGTAACAACATAATGAACCAGCTCATAACACATTCAGCCAAATGTGGACCCTTAGACAATAAAACAGGCAACTTGCTAATCACCTGGATGTCACTACAGAATGAAATATTGCGTGGTGCAAAAATTGGACAGCACCCTAAAACCTCAGCACCCTCATTGGGGGTTGGACAAACAGCAAGGGCCCGCTTGGAAGGATTTATATTATCATAGATATGAGGCTGAGTACCCACTTGAGGAGCCTTTGGCCAAACATGCAGACAACGTGAGCTACTCCACCCATGATGGTAGCCCTGGAGATGATTGTCTTGGTGAACCACTTCCCCTAGGTGATAGCTATACAACCACCAAAGGGGCCCATGATATCTATGAAGCAGCGGAAAACTGTGCGCCACTGGCCCTACCATTCAAGCGCCTTGATGAGAAACACCTTTGGGTCACAACCAATTCCTCAGTATGCCCTAAAGGCTCGCAGTTATGAGTGGGGGGAGATTTGTATTGATAAGCTGCCCATTTTACCACAATGTTAACATCTAAGTTATCGTTAACAATTTGAGTTGGTGGTTAAAGGAGACTCAAAATTAGAGCAAGGCTAAATTTCTTATATCCGACTTGGATGTTTAAAGTACTGAACAAGTCACTTGCTATATTCCAAGAAGTTCTGTTACAAATCAAGAACTGAGGTAAATGTTCTGTAGTTGTTCAGTGTTACACAAAGATGTCACACTGGAAGGCTTAGTTCTTGACCATTGGGTATCAGTGTAATGATTTCTTTCTGAGTCTGCTAAAAACATGGAGGAAGCAGACATGTTAATCAGGGCATGGACTCTATTTAAATCCAGTGTGGGCATTGCAATGACCTCTGAGATAAAGCCATACTGCAAATTTTACGTCATGGCTCCAGTTTAGGAGGGCGACATAGCCTTGCTCAGGATTTTTCAAGTTTTTCTTCATCTATCTGATACTTATACTCCGCTCAATACAGATCTGAAACCTACCGCAGCCATTGCTGGTCCTTCTAGTTTTTATGGAATCTCCTATCCTGTTTGGTTTCCAGCTATTAACTTCTGGCCTTATTGTATCTACGCGCCTCACCTTTGGACAAGTTACCCCCAGCAGTTTAACTTTCAGTTTGTACATGCTTATGACAATCACCAGCAGCCCAACTTTAGATCTGGGTTATTTTAGGCTAGCCATTAGTAGTCAAACTATTAGTATGGACCTTCTTACGCTAGTTGCCAACAGTTAAACTATCCGTATGGCCATGTTATTATAACTAAGGACGTGGGCCTATGGGGTAACTTGTTTTTTTGCGGTTGCCCTGAGCACCTTGCCTAGAGTTGCCTCAACTGTTGGGTTCATTACGTACTGCAGTATCAGTACCTAGGGTGTAAAGATGGAGCGGAGTAAAAATAGTACCCTCTATCTCCACTATCCCAACCACAAACGTCTCTTTGAACCTAATGAGGTATTTCAGCAGGAGTCCCTCATTAAAATGACAAGTCCTATATCAGCAGCTAAAAGAGGGTTAAATTACTGACACAAGCGCAAGCCAAGGTTATGGTAGAAGAAAAACATTAGGAGAACTTTAAGCCTTACGTCTGTTTAAACTTCAAACAAATTTCTCCAGTTGAGCTGGAGCCGCCTTCAGATTCGCCTTCACTGAAAGAAGTAAACGTTGCCCTCCTGGTGGACGCTATTGTTAAAGAATATTCCCAAGTTGGTGAGGGGATTATAAGCTTTTTTTGTAAAAAAGATTCTATAATTATCCACGTTTTAAACATTCAAAATTTTCTTGTTATGAGTGTACATAATGAGACATTTTTGTAGCAAAGATAGTATGCAAAATAATAGATATGGGCGCCCCAGTCAACATAGGTTCTAATAAGTTGGTGGTGAAGTTGACATTAAAAATTGATGTAGAACATATAATGTTGTATGGGACCGCTAGAGCGTAAAACACAGTCTCTGAGGGAACATATTGGGATTCATATATGAATTAGAGATCTAGATGATAAGGATAATGGGATTCAAACCTGAAATGGAGATTCATATGGGTTGAACAACGGGATTCAAACCCAATATGTCAAAAAGCTGAAACCATAATTGGGGATAAACCCCAACTAATTTCAAGCCCTATAATTGGAGTTCAATTCCGATTTATGCAGCAAATGATACCCTATTAGGAGATGAGAAAAAGATCTTGTCTTAGTATGCATGAAGATGGACTGGATAATCTCACGGAACTTCATTATATTTTCATTTCCAAGAAAATAAAGAATACTCTCTTTTTGCCTTTATAAGTTAAATAGGTATATATTTATTAGGTATTTCCTTTACAGACGAAGTATCTGGTTTAAGACTTCTTGGCCAAGAGAAGCAAAAAAGGCATAAACCAACACCAGTAAGATTTGGGTCCCCTGGCCTAAAATAATTAAGGGAAATGTGGTATCACACCCATGGTCACAACAAAATGGTGCTCCCTGCCAAGTATACCTTAGCTTCCAAGTGAAAATATAAAATAAAAAATTGAACAGCCAAAATTTGGTGTCAGATCTATTTTATGATTAAGAACTCCCTAAACTCTTAACAAATTTACCCGCTATGATGTACAGGTTGGAGCAAAGAATTCATACCGTTGTGCAAATTAAACTTAACATTTTGAGATGCAACTACTGAGCTCAAAGGCAAAATTCAGCAGTTAAGCCTCTTGCTGCCACCAATTTGGACTTCATGCTTCCCATGATCAGGTAGACTTAATAATTGAGGATATTAACACCTTTAAGAAATAAAGTGGATGCTTACACTCTTATGAAACGTCCAGAGGTATCATTTCCTCTTTAAGTAAAAAGTCCCCCTGATGTTAGTTCACATTGTTTGGGAATTAACCCCCAGTGGCACATTAAAATGTCATTCAAAGAGAAGTGTGTCCCAGGTGAGAGGAGTATCTTCTCTTTCTTTTTTATTATGAAAATACTATGGAAGAAGCCACTGACAACCAATGACTCAAGCACCTAAGTAACTATTGTAGTCATGTAGCTTAAGACATTATGGTACCTCACCTAATGCATTGCTAGACTTGGGATAATGCCAAGGTTACCTTTCTTCTTGAATTTGGGAGATACTTACTTTGTCCAACTAGAAGCAAACTTTTAAATTTTAAATTTTAAATTTTAATTAATGTAAGCAGACCAGGGGACATACATTACCGATACAAAACCAAATAAACAGCCCAAAAAACACTAACCAAACGCCCTAAATGAGTGGTAAGAGACTTAAACAAAAGAAAAGTTAACCTACCTGGTCAGTAGCTGTGAACTGCTTATCCCACCATGGCAGAGGGGAGGGAAGATCTGGCGGATTATCAATTTTTCTTCCCCATTAGTAGACGGATAAAAGCTGAGAGCAAGGTGTTGGGGCATCCGCAGGATGTGGGTTGAGGTGAAAAAGATAATTTTTAATATCTTTTAGTAATTTTTGGGTCCCATAGCAAAGCCTCCAGGAGTTTGGCAACATGGTGTTCAGCTTGTATGTGTGCGTCAGGAAGCTGCGCAAACAGCGTATTACTGGCTCTGGTGATACGTGTGGTGGGGAAAAATTCTGCCAGTGCAGCTACATGCTTGACAGCGGTGGTGGCAGTTTAATGTAATCGTTCATTTAATTTTTGTATCCTCAGGTAAATCAGCTGGGAATTCAGTTAAATGTAGCACTTCTGTAAATTCAGCAACCTAGAGTGCCACAGCTGCTCGGAGATGGAGACTATCAGGAGAGGCCACCACAGCCTCATCAAGTTAATGATCACTCAAAAATGGGGTAGCAGTAGGTTTGGGGATATATTTTTTGGCGGGAATGGGGCATCATAGTCTGAAGGCAAATATGGTTCTAAATTAATTGGAAAGTCCTGAGGTGAGACAATTTCACCTGTTTTAGTTATTTCATCTTATAAATCACATGGCTTTTGGTTGAGTATGACTGAACTATAGAGATGTGGCTGTGATTAGGTAAGTTTCAAAGTGGGAAATAGGTTAGTTTAAATTTGGGTCCAAACCTGCTCCTGATTGGGTATATTATGAGTAATTTGGCTGTCTTGGGTTCTGGTTGCAAAGGTTTACTGATTTCTCAAACGTTCAGCTGAAGGGGGTGGGGGCAGCCAAAATCCCCACTCAAATACTGTTTGTGTGGCCTCACATGTGAGCTTGGCGGTTTCTACATTTTTTAAACAGTGGCGACAGGCCTTATTTGAGTGGTAAACTCATGGCAGAGAGAGCAAACTGTTCAGCCATTATCAGTGCAAGCCCAAAAGAAGTGATCCGGTGCAGATGGGATATAGTCACTAGGTGGGATGATCTGGGCTACGATTGTCTGGTGAGGGGGATATATTGGACATTGCCCATGGTGACACTAATCGTTTAGCACAACTTGGGACAAGAAAGTGGAGGATGGGGTATGTGCCATATATGGACAGCCCTGTCATCAATTTTTCATAGAGCGTTTTAGGGGGAAGGTGGGAAGGAAAGTTTGCAAAGGTTACCACAAATGTGGTATGACTGGGGAGGCGTGTACAGGTGGTGTAAATGGGTGTGTTTTTATAAATTAATGGCGTAGCTGCTGTAGCGGCTGCATCTTCTTCAGTGGGAAAGCCTATATCAAAATAGCCCTTGTAAAGGCAGAGCTGATAAACCCAGCTGGTGAAAACATGGCCATTGCTAGCTCAATGATCTCTTTGTCAGAATACAGGAAGACACACCCATATTTGACTCAGAGGCAAAAGTAAATATTGTATCAGTGTAGGGCTAGGGGGTGGGGCAGGTTGAGTGGACTTACGCTAAGTGAAATAATAAGTCCCTTGGAGGGACAAATCAGCTCAATTAATTAGGCGGACTAGATGAGCCAGTTTGCACGCATTTGCCTTCTGGTCAGAAAATGATAGCAGGTGGAGCGCCGCTGCCCCATACTGGGGCATCAGGTGGCGGATCCACTGACATAAATGGAAAACTGAAGTGGTGTATCTGGCGATAGAAAAATAATGGTTACTTTTTAATAGAATTGCTCAAAAAGGATTCTAGAAGCAAACTTTCATGGATATAAGCCTTAATTGGGTAGAAACTGCCACTGATTTTGCTTACCGTTTTTACCTTAAAGCTCAAACGTTAGTCGCAGGAAAACATATTACATTAAATGAAGCCATCATTGCTTCATTTTCGGCGTTTAAAAATATGTCTAACATTGTACTTTATTTAAGAACAGTGAAGTTTAACTGGACGTCTCTCCTAAATATTAAAGGCTCTTTTTTGGAGATTCCAGCAACCTACTCAAACCTATTGGGCCACTCGTTTTAAATATAATAATAACAAGCCTCAGTCCCAAGTGCTAGAAGTTACACTTCCAAGTCGCCTACACCTGAATTTTACTGCTCGCATTGCAGGAGAATCAACCACACTGTAGACTTTTACCACAACCTTCAATATAAGTCAGCAAAAGATCAGTCAGTATAGAACAAAAGGCTCCCTATGCTGACGGAAATAAAGTGCCTCAAGAGCCTTGTTAAAGCTCTAGCTTTATTCCCAGAACTTTAATATGTTTTGTGTTAGCTGCGCCTGCAGAAGTTGACGCAACATTTCTATTCTAGGAATTAAAAATCTCCACCTTTCTTACCTTTACGTTGGCAATTACTTAAACGAAGTTTGGTGGATTGATCTTCTATGAAAAGCCAAGAACTGGCAGATAAAACATTCAGAAGATTTTACAGCCCTAGATTGGCCGCGGCAGAGTCATTTGCTTACTTTATACATATCCCTAATGACAGTTTACTTGCTATTAATTCCCAGTTCAGATCTTTGCCAGTTTTATTTAACTGAGTTAAGCCAAACAGGGGATTAACATTACCGAATATACGTAAAACTAAGGAAATAACTGACAAATATAAAATTGGGCACCCCAGGGTACTCAAGTTGCCCCTGTTGCCAACGGGACTGCCAGGTATGGGGGTTGGTGCGCTACTCTGAGGGGGTTTCCCCTGCTATGGAGCAGGTGTGAAGGAAAGGGTCTGTGTGGAGGAACCAGAGTGGGAACCATGATTCTATGAGCGCTTTTTGCCTTGGTCACATATATCCATAGAGCCAGGCTTGGAAGTGCTCTAGTAAGTGGACATGGAATCTGTTAATAATCTTTGAATGGTTGGGACCATGCCCTTGAACGCATCTAATGCAATTGTGTGGATTGTCCACATTGCAATGGGTATTATTAGGGAGCGGAGGGTAGATGGGATCGGTGACTTGATCTGGAGCGCGAGATGCTCTTTGATATCAAAAATTCCTGTTTGTTTTGGATCTAAAGCAGGCGTGCGACTTCCTGCCATATAGCTTTGGTTGGGGGGCATGTATCTAGGCGGTGATGTAGGGATCCCTCCCCTCCACATACTGCACATGTTTTGTGGAGGGAATTGGATCGGTCCGCCATCCTATAGGTCCTTCTCAAACAGCGCCAAGCGTTTGCTCTTATCCTTGGCTGTAGGAGTGGGTGGTGAGTCATTTTCCACACTGCCTTCTGTGTGGTTAAATCATAGGAAACGTCCAACATATCTAGGCATTCTATCCTAGCTATTTATGGGGTTTTTGCAAGCTTATCTCTTTGGGGTGGTTTTCTGGGTTTCTTAATTTGAATTTGGGGCTGGGTCGTCCCCTTCCCTGTATAGTACCCGTGTTCTCTATGGTCCATCCCATATGGAGGATAGTTTGGAGGATATGTTTGAAGTGAGGGGAGGTTCCATGCGGATCTGTTGCAGTAGGGTGTTTGGCAAGGTATGAAAGTAGTCTGGGTGAACTATGTGGGTTGGTTAATTTGAGCGCCTGTGTAAAGTTAGTCCTTGCTGCTCTGGACCAATGTTGTTGCAGGAGGTCTGGAGCAAGGACTTCCTTTATCCTGGAACCTAGGATGTGATTGGCGTGGCTCTCAAAATCTATTAGTCCCATGGCTCCGCTTGAGCGTGGGCCAAATAGTGTTTTCATATGTAAAGGAGGGTGTGAGCCAGGCCACAGCCAGCCATGGATAAGCGCGCAGATTGAAGTTATAAAGGTAGGTGAGAAGGCGATCGCGTGGGCTGGGTGCAATAGTATTGGGAGGATGAGCGAGTTAGCAACTCTAACTCGCCCTGTTATTCCTGGGGGATCTTTCCTTGAGGGAGGCGACGCGTTTGAATACCCGTTGTAACAGGTTACTTTCCATTGTATCATTAGCATATCCCCCTGGTTCCAGCCATATCTCAAGGTGGCGGACAGGAGTGGTGGTGGGAGGTGTTGCAAAGGGTAAAATGATTGGGTTTTTTCTTCGTGTGTTGGTATGAGTTTCTGATGTTCCCGGCCCAGTTGTTTGTGTATTTGTCTAAGAGGATGATTTCTGTCTTTCTTTTGTCGAGCGATGCATTGCTCACCTTGAGTATTCCTCTAGAGTTCGTTCCAGCTGTCAGGAATCTTCATTGTTTGCTATACCTGCTACGCAGTCATCCGTAAAGGCCAGTATCTTGACTGTTGGTTGTCCTTGTGCGGTTATCCCCATGAGATGTGAGTCAGTTACTTGGAGAAGTGGGTTGAAGCTGAAGTTGTACAGTAGCGGGCTTAGGGGTCCCCTTTTTTGAGCCTTCTGTGTGGTTTAATCTTGTTTGTTAGGAATCCAGGGCCGCATACAGCCATGGTTGCAGATTCTGTTAGGAGCATCGCCCATTTTACGAATCTTAGTGGGAGTTTAAAGGAATGTAGACTTTCTTTTAGGTATGGCCAGCTAACACGGTCATACGCCTTTTCCTGATCCAAGAAGACCAGGGCATCAGTTGCTTTGGATTGGCAAATGTTTGCAACAGGGTTAATTTTATTCCAGATTGAACGTCCTAGTATAAACCCAAACTGGTTGGGTGATAGGACGTCAGATGTAATTGCGCCTAATCTATCTGCTAAATTTTTTGTTATAATTTTTGTGTCAGTGTTGGAGAGCAATTGTGCGCCAGTTGGCCAGATCCAACTTGTCACCCTTTTTATACAAGGTTATAACATAGGATTCATGGCCTTCTGGTAATAGGTGTGTTTCCAACAAGCACTGGTTCATAGACGCTAATAGGATGGGGCGATTTGTTATAAATATTTTTTGTAAAATTCGTAGGGTATCCCATCAGACCCTGGGCATTTCCTACGTGGTGCACCGCTAATTGTTTCCCAAAGCTCCTCCCATGTGATAAGGGATAATATGTTTTAATTTGGTGGTGTACTTTGTATCTCAGCAGTTTGTAAAAATTCTTTGATTTTTTATGAATATGTTGGCATTTTTTGATATAATTTGGTGTAATAATGGTGTACTTCCACCTTGACCTCCTCAGGGTCAGTTGCCATGGTGCCGATAGTCTTGCAGACCTGTGTGCACGCGGGCTGGTTTCCGCTGGAGTGGAATTGGTGGAAAAAGTATGTCAAACAGGTTTCGCCTTCCTTTATGAACTTACCTTTGTTTAATACTTTGATTCTGTGTTGATGTTCAAAGATGAGATTGTTAAGTTGGCAGATATTTCTTCCCATTTGCGTCCCCAGTTGGGGCTATAGCCAGATCTCAGAGTATCTATCTCCAGGTGGTCTAGTTCCACCAAGGTATGCTTGATTGTGGCCATGTCCGCGGTGTACTTATGTGATGCAATATGTTGAGTTTTGTTGATTAAATCCTTTTTGAAATTTTCCCATGTTCCAATGGGATCTGAAGTGAATGGGGCTGTGAATTCTGGGTTCATAGCCTCATTTTTGACCCAGTTGGATATCTTGGGCAATTTTATATTTTCTTGGGTGAAGCTTTCTCCAAGGCGACACCTGTTTGTAGGATTGGGTTGGTGCTAACTGCACCGTAATCAATATGGTGGTCAAAAAATTGATCCTTTCTGTTGTAAATTTTGAAATTCTTGATCGTTGAGTTTTTGGAACAAAGATGTGATTGATGCAGCTCATTGATATGTTCTCTCCCTCATGCATGTTGGGCCGCGTCATGTGGGGAAGGAGTGGTGAATTGGGGGGAAGAGCATCCTGTAGGCCAAGAGATGCCTTCATTGTGCGATATTCAATGTGTCCAGGTGGGTTTCCCCTGGGATTAGGCCACTGATCTATATCAGGGTTATCCCAGCAGTTGAAATCGCTAACATATTGGTATTTAGTGGGAGGGTGAGAGTAGGAATGTTTTCAAAAAATTGTTTTCTCTTGGTTGCAGTGAACGGTGCATAGACACATGCTATCAAAATTATTTCCTCTTGGCTTGTGATTGTTGCTACCAGGACTTGACTGTGTAAGTGTGATGATGAATTTGTAATTTTAAATTTTTTGTTGTTTTGGATGATCACCCCACAGTGAGACGTCCATACTGATTGTGATGGTGCGACATTGGTTGACCAGGATCCTTCATCCCCATGTATACAGTGGGTTTCTTGGATGGCCAAGATGTCTACAAGAGGTTTTCACAGGATTTTGGCTTTTTTAATTGGGACATAGGAGCACTGGCTCCTGCGATGTTTAGCATCCCTATTGACACTGAGGTGCCCACAGCGCCTCAGGAGTGGGCGGGAGCACCCTCTGACCCTATCCCACCATGGCTCATTTTGGCCATGCTCCGCGTCTGTACTCCAACTCTTTCACTGCCATTGTTGGTTCCCTTGATCTGACCAAATGATTTATGGGTTTTGCGGTTTTTTGCATTTGCATCAACCTTTCCCACACAGGTCTCATGTTGATTTGATTTGATGCAGATTGTTGATTGGATTCTATATTATTGAGGTACGACTTTGGTGAATTGTGCACCGCATTTTTGCCCAAATTGCGGTTGCATTGTTCCTCAGTATGTGCATAACTGATGTCGCTTTGTGACTCAGCCAAGTTATTGTAAAATTTTTGACCTTGGCATAATGTTCTGATTGGTTGGCTCGGTGAATATCCAAAATATCCTCCCGAATTTGTCCAGGGTTAATGGCGGACTCCACGTGTGCCACCGCTTTGGCTGCTGCTCGCTTGCAGGCTTTTTGTACTGCTTTACATTATTTGCGTGTAACTAGGTCCACGATGGAGTAAAGTCCATCTTCACCCCAGCGGAATGGGTGGTGACCATCAGTCATTTTGGCAAAGTTTTCATTATCTTCATCCATTGCTTCCTCACAATAGTCATTTTCCATTAAGCCCTCTTTCACAGGGCATGCGTGTTCCTTGTGGCCCAGTGAGCCACAGTGGTTGCAAATGGGCGGTGCGCGTTCCGGTGTAACTCAGAATGTGGTTGACTAAACCCCATCTGCAAAGTGAAATTCTGCTGTGTGGGGAATTCTGTATAAGTCCTCTTCCACTTCTGGGAAGGGGTTGATTACAGCGATAGCTTTGCTCATGCACAGGTTGGGCATCAGGTGAAATTGCTGTAATTTAAGTTGCTGATTTCTCCATAGGCCACAAGACCTTTGCGAATCTCCTCCTCGATTACCTTATGAGGAAGGTTGGTGAGGGAGCGAGTCAAAAGAGATGAACAAAGTTTTTGCTTTGTTCCATCTGGTGCGCATGGTGTGCAAAAATTTTTTTTCCTTGGGGAGGGCAATTTCCACACAGACTTTTGTTGTGGCATCGGCTTCATTGGCTGTTTCAAAATCAATATTTATCCAGCTGCAGCCCATGTTGTTGGTGGCAACGTACACCGCGTGAGGAAAAAGTGAGGGCTGTGCCTCACATGTTTTCTCTCACAGGGTTGGTGACTCTTCCCCAAGGAAGAGTCTGATCCCATGCTCCACCTTTGACAAGGGTTGGTTGAACTGAATGTACATATATTGCACGTGCTTTACAGTGAATACCATAAACCCAGATGGTGTCTGAGTTTGTGATTTCTTTGTAGTTTGGGTTCCTGGTCCCCCTCCAGGGCGTTTCTTGCCCTTAGTTGCACCGTTAAGTGCAGCGCTTGCCGCGACGCTCGCCCATGTTGTATTATTTTTATTGATAAAGTCACCCATCTCTCCTGTGTGTGATTATAAAACTTTCTGTTCTAATCAAATCATAGTAACTAAAGTGATTGTTATGAGAGATCTTTGCCAGTTTGAGTCAAAGTAGTTGTACATAAAGTTAAAGTTTTTGGCAATAATTGACACTAGATCCTTGGTAAACGTTATTTCCTCCCAACTTATCCAAAAGATAAAAATGACCCATGACTTGATTCAAAAAGCTGAACATGGGCGAGCGAGTAATCAGTCAACTAGGGTGATAGGAGCATATTCTGCCTTACCCCTTCTCTTTAGGAGTCTTTAATTCCTGACCCCGCAATTGCATTAGAAGTATCATTTTCTAATGCAATTGCGGGGTTTAATTGATGCGAGAATTTAATTGTATAACAACTATAAGAAAAGCACCTATCCCTACTAGGATATCAGATTCCGTTAATACCTGAACTCCCTGTCAAAAATATTGGAGCCCCAAAAAATAACATGCCTCCTTGAATAACCGTTCTCCATTTGCAAAGTTGAATATCAGGTCTTAGGAAAAAACAAGTTATCCCCTGAGGCTGAGGATGCTGAAGATGGGATCATTCTGTATGCCCCTCATCTTATCACAAGATCCTCTGGATCGCAAGATAATGTGGATATGGGGGTCTATATTCTCAACCCTCCTAAAAAAAGTTTTGAGGTATGTGGACACCCAAACCCTTCCATCACAGAAAAATTGACCTGTCCAGGGTTTGGATCCCGCCTATGGGAAATCTGTATCATATTAGAGAATTTAAGGAATCATACTCTCCAAGTCCCTTGGTATGCTTTATTGCTTATGTAAAACTATTTTCCATTGAGAATTTTGCCAATGTGTGTTGTTTTGGCTAGTTATAAAATTTAGGATTCGGTACCATCACCATAATAGCTCTGGTTGAAAGCAGGATTAGAGATAATTTACCCCTAATGAATGCCATAACGTCAAAATCTTCTTTGAATTTATGTTGGTACTTTTTATTTGGGACCTAGCGACTACGGGAAAACTTCTTGGGTAATTCACCAAATCAAGATAAAGTCTCATCCTCCTTTCAAATCCTGGCTATATCAAAATCAAAGTGGAAAAAATTCAAATGACCTTAGAGTAACAGCAACTGTTGAAGCCTAGATTTAAGTGCACTCTAAAAGCTCAAGGGCTTCCCCACTCTTATTAATTCAGAAGAAGGATTGCAGCCACCGTTTTGTCATAGTTTATCGCCACCTCAAACTTATCACACAAAAAGACAGCTATCCATTGCCACGTAGATATAATTCCTTACACTTTAAGTCTGGATACTATTATTCTCAGCTATGGATCTTGCCAGCAGGTACTGGTAAGTTGACTTGTCACCAGAAGATCGTGAAAAATGCGCTCTAATCATGATTAAAGGACTATTTAAGTCCACTTAAATGCCTCAGGTACTATGTAACGCCACTGCTACTTTCCAACGCGCCATGGACAGACTCTTAGGAGATTTAAAACGCTCATTTGTGCTGGTTTACCTTGACAATATTACCGTTTTTATGAGAGCCTTTACCAAACATCTAGATCAC
>JAKSZP010016553.1:0-30820 GCA_022478985.1 Massospora cicadina | reverse complement strand
CCAGTTCCAAGCCTGGTTGTTCGGCTCACTCCAACACAAATGGAAGAAATGGATGGGCAACTGGATTCCAATCTGGTTCCTTCGTTATGACATTGAAAACCTCACAGTCTTCATAGATGGTACACCCTACTAGCCCCTGAGCTGCCATGCCACTTAAAGTCTAGTCATTCACCACCCGTGGCTCCTAGCCACACCCAAGTGTGCCAAGTCATATCTTTTTTTTAGTACTAGATGGTCCGCCAAGTCATATCTTTTGAGTTTCTGTGTTTTGCGCTCTCTTCCCTTTTCTGTTTTCCGTTTTCCTTTTCCCTATATATTGGATGTGTCTGTCCCCTGGTAGGCCATCCTCAAATAAAGAAAAATAAAAGGTGGTCAAAGAACAGTGATAAATTACTGGAAGCTAAATAGCCTCAATAAGAAATCCTGCAATATGACCCAAGCATTAAAAATGCCCTGGCCAGACTCTCTGGCTCAAATCTATTATCTGTGATGGCTGAGCCAGCAGTTAATGTCAGATGGATCTATCATTAAAAACCAAGAGAAATGCGTGTTGATATGCACAGAAGGGTTAGTTCAACCTACTTGGCTCCCACATGGATTAAGCAATGCTCCTGCCTCTTCCCATTAGGCGATGGATCACATCATGCAATATCTTAAACTCAGCTGTGTGGTTTTTTACCTAGATGAGATAATGGTGTCTCCAAAACTTCATAGATTATCTAGACCACCTTAAGGAAGTTTTAATGGAAGACATAGAATTATTAAACTAAAGCCTGCAAAGTGAACCTTATTCCATCAGGACTTAAAATTTCTAGGATATGTAATATTGTGAGAAGGGATCTAACCCTTGTACAATAAGTTTGAAGAAGACTCTAAGATTTCTGAGCCAAAGAGCCTTTGAGACATACAGGTATTCTTAGTTAAGATGTGATATTACCATCAATTTAACTTTAACTTTGCTCAACTTGCTGAACCTCTTGTCCAAAAGCTTGCCAATGATGCCCTTTTGTATGAAAGTATAGCAACAAAATTCATTTGAGTCAAGGAAAAACTTGTTGAAAATATGACCAATCTTATGAAATCCAAGCTATGGGAAGTCATTCATCCTCTTCATTGATGCCTCTGACTTAACTGTAGGAGCCATCCTATCTTAATTGGATGAGAACGGCATTAACCACCTGGTGTTGTACTATAGCAAAATGCTTTCTAAAGCAGAGCTAAATTATATCATCACAGAGAAAGAGTGATTAGCTGTTCTCATTGTGGTAAGACATTTCTGATACTTCTTGTTTAATACAAAATATGCAGTTTGACAGAACAAGCCTCCATAAAGTGGCTTCAAAACATTAAAGATCTGACAGAAATACTATCCAGATGAGCTCTCAAAATTCTGCACCTTGACATAAACATCTTCCACGGAGCTAAAAAAACACATGGATGGAGAAGGACTGACTCGACTACCCCTACTATATTTTGACAATAGTGAGGCTGAACGGTTACACGACCTACTCATGAACCCAAATCTTGGAGATGAAGATAAACCAGTTCATAATATGCTTAGATGACATGCTTTAATTACAAAATACTTAATGGATAACTTTACAAGAAAGTTGAAATTCACTGGCTACCTTACTTGTGACCTTCTGAACGTGTACCAGTGATTATGGAAGCCCACAATACTTTAGGCCATTGAGGAGCTAAGAAAACTTTAAATGTATCTAGGTTCGCTACTATTGGAAAGGAATATTGGACTCTGTAGTAGAAGCTTAGATGCTTACATCACTTGTAAAAAGCAGAAGCAGCATATGTCAAAGTACAAGTATCAACCTATGACCCTCAGCAGCCGTTTTATACCAACAGTTTAGATAACATAGGTACACTACTTGATCCACAGGAGGAAAGCATGCATCCTAGTAAGGATTGATCATGTCATGAAGCGAATTGAAGCAATAGCCTCTCACACACAGACCACTAAAGTTACTGCTAACTTTTTATCTTAAAATACATACTAAGCACTGCTTCCCACAGGTTATACTAAGCGAAAATGGATAGAATTTTATGTCATGAGTTGTAAAGATCATAGCTACAAGTATAAGAAACTTAACAACAAATCTCAGCGCCTTACAACCCATCAACTAACGGGAATTTATTTAGAAAAAATGGGATATTAGTATTAATACTATGCTAGATGGCCACTACAATCCATTACACTGGAAACAATATCTTCCAAGTGCATTGAAGGCTTATAGGAAAAGTCTTCATTAAATTATCAAAATATCTCACTCAATGGCCTTATCTGGAAGATAATCTAGAATTCCAGCTTTATTAGCTCAAGACGTTATCAGTTATAATGTTGAAGAGCCTAAGAAAGCTCTAAGAAGTTTAGCCCATAAGATTGTAGGACTTCATTCATTTGCAATGACAAATCTGCCATTTTAAAATCAAAGGATGGTCAAGCAACAAATTCAACTCACCAACCTTTACCCGCCTTAAGATTTCAGATCAGGCCCTATATTTACCACAATCAAATAGCGTCTTGAGGAAAAATAGGTTTCATTTGGGATGGGCCATACACTATAACTTACAAATGTGGAGACAAATAATGAATCAATTCAATATAGACTGGAGTAACAATCAACCACGCTCATAGCTGATTCTTTCATCTGTACTCACCTGCCAATATCCTTGAATGGGGTGCTGTCAGATATCCTGATATTAAACATGATGTTAAGAATATTGACCTTTTGACTCCCTCAGCTGAATCACCATCTAGACCCAAGAAAGGGTTAAATCAATTAACTTAATAAATTATCTGGAAAAATTTATAGTCAGCACAGTTTTAGTTAACTCTGTTTAACTCTGACAAACAAGTTGAGCCTAAAATACCACAGGTTGAATTCCTGCCTCATATCATTGTTAAGTTGAATAAAATACTTTTATGTTGTTAGGAGATTTAAGTTTCTTGACTAGTACTCTGTATAAGAAAATTATAAAGTTTGCAATAACAAGGATATTTTTTAAATTTAATGTAGTATAGTAGAAATTTTTTTTAAACTTACTATGCATTAAACGTAGTAGCTTATAACAAACCAATGTTATTGAAATTAAAATATAGCTAGATGTTTTTATTTTGGATAGAAATTTGATATAGAAAGTATAATCTTCCATATATAGGGAAAACTAAATATTTTTTAGATGATATAGATATGTTTACTTATAATAAAATAAAATTATAGTTCTATATTAGAGAAATACTAAGATATACCTCTTAACTAGTGATTTAAAATAACACTAAATATAAAATTATCATATAATAATCAGATTTTATATAATTAACTTATACTTTTCCAAATGAAAAAAGTAGTAAAATTAAACTTATATACGCTCATATTAAATGTCATAAGAAATTGAAAATAAAAAAGACCAAGACTTAAGTTAGACATATCAAAAGAGATGGAAATTTAAAGTATTCCAAAATTTAGGATTTAGTGTTAGCCTTTAGATATAATAAGTTTTGTTGCCTTTTTAGCTATATAATTTGAAAATAATCATTAAGCTACTCTTTACGACAATAATGGCAATATTAAATAATTGTGCTATAAATAATTAAAACAAGCTTTATTGCAATAGGCTAGCATCTCTACTATCATAGTATCTCTTTAAAGATACTAATCTATATAGAGAAGATACAGATAATAGGTATAATCATGAAATATATAAAGCATAACTTATTCCCATGATTTTTTTGATAAAATTAGACTTTAGCCTTGATTATAATTCAGTTATGCCTAGATTATAATAGTAATTTTTTTCTCATCTTAAGATAAAACTCAGTTTATTTATTTACATAAAACAATTACATTACTGCACACATCTTAGATACCCTGAAAAATACACTTTTTAGATAAGATCTATAGAGAATTCAATATAAATAGAGATTGTGTTAAATATTTTTGTATGGAATATAAATAAGTAAAATAAATTAGCCTTTATACTATTTAAAAATTAGAAAATTAGCTTCATTAAAAAACAATAAGATCTTGTGTTTTTATGACAGATAATATTATATTGTAATACATGGGATATAGTTTTGTAATGTAAAAAATTTTGCCCTTCAATTCTTTATCATTTCATAGGAAAGCTGATGTTTATAAACTTAAAGCTTTGTATGAAACTTTTCATAAAGTAAAGTCAAGGGTTGCACTCAGTGTTGTAGAACTATGCATTTAAAGCTATGAGTGATAATTATTGATGCATAGATGATGAGCAAAAATGATGTAAGGAATTTAGTGATGAAAGCTTATATTTATGAAATAAGCACTATAATAAAAAAAGTTAATCTGGAGCATATGTTTACTAGAAATTGCCTTTTCTTTACCTTCTTTTACTAATAGTAAGTTAACATTATAGAAGAATGATAGGCAATTAAAATCAGTGGATGTTAAGGTTATTTATATACAATATGAGACTATGAAAAATTTGATCAGATATAGCTAGATTCCATAAAGATAAACAAATTTATTCACTACAAAAAAATCTTTATAAGAAGACATATCTAGCTTGCTTATTTTTATATTAAATTTTAAATTTTAGATTTATTTTGGAGAAGGCTGACCATGGGATGGACACTTCCAAATATGACTCAGAAGAGACAAACTTAGTACCAGGGGAGGCACCCCAGAGAAGCGATGCTATCTCCTGTTGCCAGCGGGAACGCCACTTATGGGGAGGGGGAGGAAACGTGGGAAGGGGCCATAGCCACAATTGAGCACGTGTGGAGGAAGGGGTCTGATTTGATGAACCAGACTGGGAACCAAGAGGAGACCAGCTGTCGGTGACGTGGTGGGAGGTAACCAAACATCCACAGTTGAAAGTGGTCCACCAGATGAGACTGGAATCTGTGGACCGCTTCTGGGAGGGTGGGGGTGGAGCCTGCGATGGCATCTAAGACAATCTTGTGGATGGTCCACATGGAGATTGCCACCACCAAAGCACGAAGGTAGGGCAGAATGGGGGAGGCCATTGATAGAGCAAACATATCTCTTGATAGATTGAAGGGATGCATTTGATCCTGGCCCAGAAGACGTTGAACTTCGTGCCATATCACTTTAAAGGTAGGGCACTTCTCCAGGCGGTAAAACAGCATTCCATAATGGCCACACATGACACAGGATGAGTGTAAAGCATTAGAGCGCTCAGCTGTACGATACACCTGCCTCAGGCAGCGCCACACATGGGAACGGACTTGAGGTTGCAACAGAGGATGGTGTACATATTTCCAGATATTTTTTGGGTTTCAATGGAATAAGGGATGTCCATCATGTCCAGGTAGTCCACCCTGGATAGGACATGGGGCCTAGTGGGGGTCACGCCATCATGGATGGGTAGCCCCTGTACCACTTGTGTGAACTGAGGAGAGGGGTGGCCTCTTTGGTTTGTATGTCCACTAATATGAATTTTTCCACTCAGCGCTCCGCATGGAAAGTAGGATTCGTTTGTAGTGGGTTTTAGTCCCGTGAGGACCTGTGGCCGATGTGTGTGTAGCGAGGTATTTCATCAGGGAGTGGGGGCTCAATAGATTGTTGAGGCCCAAGGCGCGGGAGAAGTTGGAGCAGGCTGCACGGGACCAGTGTTGGGAGGGGAGTGTAGGGGCAGTGACGGCCGCAATCCAGGTGCCCAGGATCCTGGCGGCATGGGCTTTGAAGTCAAGCAGGCCCATGCCACCATGATGATGAGAGCCAAACATGACCTCTAGCTGTACTGGTGGAGGGCGGCCTGACCAAAGCCATCCTTGCAGCAGGGCATACAAGGATTTGAAGAAGCTTGGGGAGAAGGGGATGGCATGGGCTCCGAACCAGACTTTGGAGAGGAGCATAGAGTTGGCTAAGACAACCCTGCCAGTAAGGGAAGTAAGGTGAGCTCTGAGAGAGGCAATTCGCTTCGTCACGTTATCCAGAATATGGCACTCCATTACTGCTGACGCATATCCGCCTGCCTCCATCCACACGCCCAGATGGCGTACTGGTCCTATGGTAGGACGTGGCACGAAGGGGAGCATCATTGGGGCGGTGTGTTTTGAGTTAGTAGGGCGAGGACGTGGGCAAGCAGATGGGCCGGGTTGGGAACTAATTGCTGGGGTCCAGCAGTTCTGAAACTGACCAAGGAGGATGATTCTGGTTTTGGAAGCATTCAGTGCCGCGTTGATTACCCAGGAATACTCCTGGATGAGAGATTCAAGCGCGCATGCATCTTGATTATTAGACACCCCAACCACACAATCATCTGTGAACGCCATTATCTTGACTGGGGCTTGGCCTGGCACATGGACCCCAGTGAGTTGGGCCTTCACATTTCGCAGTAGTGGGTCAAGTCTGAAGTTGTATAAGAGTGGGGTGAGGGGGTTCCCTTGTTGCAAGCCCCTTTGAGGGCGGACTACTTCCGTTAGGAAGCCAGGGCCACGCACTGCCATTGTTGCAGATTCCGTGAGCAGCATTACCCAGTTGATGAAGCGAGGGGGTAGGCAGAATTGATGGAGGCAGGCCCTGAGGTATTCCCAGTTTACTCTATCATAGGCCTTTTGTTGGTCTAAGAATACAAGTGCCCCAGAGGCTGTGGACTGAAATACATTAGCCACAGATTGCACGGTATCCCAAATTGAACTTTATGGGTATGAAACCAAATTGTTCTGGGGAGATGGTGGCAGATGCTACAGTCCCTAAACAGTTAGCCATGATTTTGGTTAAAACTTTAGTGTCTGTCTTTGTTAGAGAAATGGGGCGCCAGTTGGCTAAGTCTAGCTTATCCCCTTTCTTGAAGAGTGTGACAGTGAAGGCCTCATGTCCTCCTGGTAGGAGGTGCATTTCCAACAGGCTTTGGTTAAGTGAGGCTAGCAGCAATGGGGATATATATTTGAAATATTTTTTGTGGAACTCATATGGAATGCCATCTGGGCCTGGGCATTTTCAGTTTGGCGCACCGCGAATGGCTGTCCATATTTCATTTGGAGTAATTAAATTCATTCTTTCTGGGTACTAGAAATGGTGCGGATGTGGGCTCAGTTGAGAAATTTCGCCATTTCGGCTGGCTGAATTGGGTCGTATTGGTACAACTTGGAGTAATACTGTTGCGTTTTGATTGCCACTTCAGCTAATGTATCCGCAATGGAATTATCCGATCTTTGCACCTGTGTGCAGGCCATGCTCTAGCGTGGTGCGAAAATTTTTTTAAAGAAATGTGCGGTGCACTTGTCGCCTTTTGTGATGCATGTGGCCCTGTACTGAACACAAACCTGATGTTTGTGTTGTCTTTTGAGTGCATTGAGGTGGGCAGCTGCCTCCACCCACGTCCGTCCCCATGCAGAGCTGTATCCTGTAACTGGGATATTGGACTCCAAGTGTGCCAATTCTGCCAGAGCGCGTGAGATAACCACTGATGTGGCTTGTGAGCATCTGGAGGAGAGATGGCGAGAGTGGCTGATGGTGTCATCTTTGAAAGTTGCCCATGTGGAAATGGGGTCCGCACAAAATGGTGCAACAAACTTTTTTACCAAAGTTGCCTTTTCTACCCACATGGAAAATACTGGTGACATGAGCTCGGGGGGCGGATTTTGTACCAATGTGGGGCCTTAGCAGCTGTGACAGGTAGGTGGTAGGTTAGCAAGACCAGTTGATGGTCAGAGAATTCCAATTTTGTTGTATTGAAATGGGAGATGTGGGGTTGGAATTTCGCCGGCGTTAGAATGAGATCGATGTGGGTCATGGATCTTAATTGGCCATTGTGGACGTGGGGATGCATCATGTTTTCAAGCAGCGGGGCATGTTGTGGTAGCGCATCCATTAACCTGGGGGTGGCCTTTAGAACGCGTAGTTCTATGTGACCCTAGGGGGCGTGGGGTGAGGAAGGCCACCAGTCCATTGGTGTGTTTAACCAAAAGTTCATGTCGCTGACTAGGAAAGAGTCTGGGGGTAGCAGGAGGGATTTGACTGACAAGAAAAATTACCAACGCTTGTGTGCACCGTTTGGGGCATAGATGTTGATGATTGCATGCGCTATGTCAGCCCACAAGAAAGTGACAACAAGCACTTGGCCATTTAGGAATGTTTCTGAGGATAAAAATTTGAAAAAATCATTTTTCCAAATTAGCACCCCACAGTGCTTCGACCAAAAGGATAGGGATGGGAAGAGCATTGTTTTCCAAGCTTCCTCGGAACCTCATGGACAGTGGGACTCCTGGATGGCCAGGATATCCACGGGTAAATTGTGTTGTAAAAAACTCAGTTTTCTAGCCTGGGACGGGGAGGCCTTGAGTCCAGCGATATTCAATGTTCCTAAAGTGAAGGTTTCCCCTATCACACCTTAGGTGCGAGGGGGTGGGCACCCGGGCCCACCAGCCTCTTCTAGATCCCCACAGGCTTTCACAGCAGCGCGGGTGTTAGCAGCAACGCTATTGGAGTTTTTGTTGATTTTTGTGGAAAGAGTCACGTTGGCTTTGGCCTTCACTTTTTGTTTTCCTGACATCAGACAAATTTTGCGGTGCAGATGAGTTTGGTGCACCATTGAGCGGGTTGAAAAAAAATTTTCAGTTAGGATGGGTCCCAAGTCAGTTTCAACCAGAGCTTGCGTGCAACAATTGGGTGAGATCAAATCTCCTAACAAATCCTCAGATTGAGTTGCCCACTTGACGTGGGCTTCCTAATCTGATTGGTTGATGGATTCCCAAGTTGCTTCCGCCGCGAAGGTTTCCATGTCCTCCTGGCGTTGTGAGTGTGGGATAGCGGTGGTGGCTTTGGCCGCTTCCTTGGCCGCAGCCCTATGGGCCTTCTTGGCCTTCTTCCGCTCTTGCGGGGAGATAGGCTTTACCAGTAGGTAGCAGCCTTGTGCTCCCCATGGGAAGGCCTCCTTAGTGCTTGCAGTTGGTTCGTAGTGCGCCTCTCCACTGGCCATGGCCATCAAGGGGTGCTCTTGGGATGTGACGCCCTCCTTGATGGGGCATGCATGCGCCTTATGGCCAAATGCGTCACAGTGGGTGCAAATGGGGGGCGCGCTATCCACGGTCACCTGGAATGGGTAGGTGGTATGCCCTGTGATATCGATAAAAGTGGAGTGTAGGATCTGGGTTAGGTCCTTCACGATCTCCTAAGTTGGGGTTAGAACTGTGATGGCTCTGCTGGTGCAAAGGTGTGGCATCAGCGTGAAGCGTTGCATTTCAAAAGATTGTATTTCGCCATATATGGCGAAATACAATCTTTCAGGTTTTGTTCCAAAATGTCATGTTTTACCATAGTAGGCAAAAAGTCAAATGTGAGGAAAAATTGGTTTGCTTTTATCCATCTGGTGCATTTAGTTTCAATGACCCATTGCTCTTTGGGGAGGTCAACCACTACGCGTACCGCTGCAGCCTTGTCTACTGCCATTTTGCTTTTGAAACCTAGGTCCAGCCAACTACGTGACATGGAGTGAGGTGCAATGTACACCACGGTTGGGAAAATTGTGTGTACATCTTCACAAAATTTTTCCCATAAGGCCATTTTTTGGATGTCCAGAAACAAGTGGACTCCGAATTCCACTGATGGAAGTGGTTGGGAGTGTGGTGTGTTGATGTACTGGTTGTATCATGCTTGACATGCGAGTATATCCAGGGAAATAGTGACCGCCAGTTTCTTAAAATTTTTGTCAATTCTGCCGGATTCTCTGGGGCGTTTTTGAACGTTGGAGGCCGCGGGCCTTCCACTTGCTCCTCTTACCTTGCTTGCCCAACTGCTCCCTGACATGGGCGCAGACTAATCTTCTCTGTGAGATTATCAAACTAGATTCAGTCTTGAATTGAATAGGTTGCAATAGTGATTGCAACGAGAAAGAAAAGTAAAATTTTTTATATTAAACATATAAGAAGCTTAAACTCAAAAGTAAAGTTGTTAGGTGCAGCATTACTACTAAGTATTGAATACACGATAATTTTAGTGACATAACATTTTTTTATTATTGCAATTTCAAATCTGTTTTTATTAAAATACTTTATATCAGATCTAAGGGTCTAATTCTCTATACCATTATAAAAAAAGGAAATCATTCAGTATGAAAATAATTCACACATAGTAATTATTTTTTGTTTTTAAATTCTAATAAAGATATTGTAGCTATACTATGGCATCACTTAGAAAATAATTATAACTAGTAAATTTTAAATAACAAGTCAGTTAAATTCTAGAGGTTATAAAGACTTTTGGTAGTAAAGCCATGCTTAATATGGCGCATCAATTAGAAAATATTTACAAAGCTCAAATATATTGATCTCTCATCATTTCTGATTAGTTTTTATTGGATGTAATCTAGTATTGAGTTCAACTATAAGTAAAAAGACTAGTTTAATTATGTAGCTATTATGGCTTGGTATAGAATAAAGAGAAAAAGTCTGGTATATAAAGTTTAAATGCTGATAGTTATATCAATAAAAGATAAACAATAGTAGCTAAATTCACAAAAAATTTAAAGATAATATCTATTGATACCATATTTCAGAATATATAATATCCTTTATAGTGAAAAGGTTCTAAGATTTTATAATTACTCTAGAATATAAATGATAAGCTGAATAGCTCCGTTATTAAACAAGTCTTTAGATGACTTTTGACCATAAAGTCCTTTTTATGATTAAATAAATTTTATATTTCATTCATAAAACTCAATGGGACAATATATTATGCTAAAAAATCAAATTTTAATATGAAGGGTTGTTATCTTTTTTAATTCCTTTGGAACACAAGGATTATATTATCTTATATAATAATTAGTACTTATTATGCTGAAAGATGGAAATTTTTCTCTCAACTCCAAGAGAATATTTCTTTCGCTTAAATAGTCCAAAGTTTATTAAGTACAAAATTTCCAAAATCTTAGTAAAACAATTTGACAAGGAGTAATCATTTTAAACCTCAACTTCCATTGACCAGGACAGATTGAGTTGCCCTTGTCGTTCCTGCCCCTCAGCAGAATACCACACCTGAAATGGAGGGTCGCCCAAGGACTAGTGGCAATTTAGTGCATTTTCCTATCACATATCACCATCTTTTATAAGGTTGAGAGAGACGCAAGGGGAAAGATATTATAACCACCAATCAAGAGCTGAATCCTAGTGGAGACCAGCCACAAGAGTCTTAGATTTCTACAAATAATGGGGTGTGATATATAAATCCTTGTCTTGGTTCTATCTTACCTGTGGATGACCAATAATATTAGATCAATCCCAGATGAGGTGAGAGGAATTTATGGAACACATATTGGTCAAATCATTAAAATGTCTCAGCCTCAGTACTTCGCCTATACTGAGTTTAATTTTAATCCTACTATCAGCTTTTAATGATATAACATATTAGGGGATGATATATAATAAAGTTTCGTTTTTAATCCAAGCTGTCACAGATACAGCTTAGAAGAACTAGAATTGGCTTCCGTCCGGTGTTCATGAGCACCCAGTGGAGGCCCCAGAATGCCAGAGAAATAGCGGTCCAGGTGACTAACATAAGTGGGGATCTACAGAAAACGTGAGGTAAGCAAACATTCAGTAACATACCGGAGGCCCCCAAGGCAAACCAGATGGTTGTATTAGGGGCAACTGCAAGTCTTGCGGGGCAACCCCCAAGGGCAGGAGAGGCAGGGAGGATGATGACTCCTCCATGGTTTGCAGTTGCTGGCTTTCAGAATCTGATAGGGAGGCGTGTGCGCCAGCGGGAGGTGTCACATAGGCTGCCACGTTATGGAAAATATGGGTAAAGGTATGGTGGACCCCATGAGAGGGGCTGAGACCAAGTTTTCCCTGAAGGGGACACTCAGAGTCCCACTGGTGAGCTGGGCCCACAGTGGCAGGGGCGGCCATGGGAGCCAAAAGCACGTGAGATGGGCCAGGAACGCCTTGGAGCTGCTCCAACTGAGGAGCAGCTTCAGTGGACTCAGTGCCTGAATGAATGGAAGGGCCTCCATTCAACGGATGCAAGGAAATGAATGGAGTAGCAGGTTTGCCATTGGGGGCAGAATGGATTATCATGTTTGTGATCTGCTGCCACGTGGTGGGATTGAGCAACCGGATAATCCAGTTGGCGAACATTGGAAAAAGGCTTAGGGTGATGGCGCATTTCATCAGATCAATTGACAGAATCATTTATAATTGTTTTAAACCAGACTGAGTCTGCGGCAAACTAGGCAATTTATTGGGTTTAATTTGATGAAGGCAAAATAAGAATTAGATGACAACTGCCACAATGAGGCTAGTTGCCTTTTAAACGGGGCAATAGACATGGGGAAATATCAGTGGATTGGTTGTTCAGGGAATGGGAAGAAGATTTGGTTGGCTGGCTCAGAGGGGGGTAAAAGGCAGCTTCTGATTAGGCAAAAGTTTAGAAAATATTTGCAAATTTTCCCAACTTTTTGGGACCAGATTAAATTGGTACCGCCAATCTAGGTCCCAATGACTCAAATCGGCCTGTTTGCATGGCTGGGGTGGTCCAGATTTGTCTCAGGAGGCAGGGGACCATGGATCAGGTTTGTAGCAATGCAGTATGATCCCACAATTGGGCGGCTCATATAATCCAAACTTCATGGATCCATTTTTGAAACGTGGAACCTGATGATCTGAGCTGTTTGGAGCTGAATTTGTGATCCAAGCCATGTTTTGATCTGGCTTCCAAAGCAGGCAAGCCTGAACTGGCTCCCCCAGTCCAGAATTTACTGGCCAGGCTCCGACATTGGAAATTGCCATTTTCCCCAATTTTTGGCCATGGCTTGCCTGGGGAGCAGGTGGCCTCAGGGCTCTCTCCCTGCCCCCTGATGTGAGCCACCTCCCTGCAGACCCCTTCTATCAATCCTACCAGGATTGAAGAGGGGGGAAGGGGCGGGAGTGGGACAGCTTTGTGGAGAAAAGCCATCACTGAGTGCTCAACTATCACATGGGTGAGGTCACTCAGCTGTGACAGAGGGTCCATGGGATCCTTGGGGGCCCCTCTTGGTCCGGAAGGGGTGCTGAACCCTATCCGGTTTCAAGGGCTGGTCCTCAAGACTTACACTACTTTTTCCTTTCTTGACAGGGAGGATTCCACCCCTGGGGGCATGGACCAAGGCGTAGTTCAATTGGTGCTCTGGTAACTTTATGGACAGAACTGCTGCAATCTTCTGGGGAGGGCGGGGTGCTGTCAGATTGGAGGCGTGGAATTCATATATCAGGTCCTTGCAGTTCATACAATTGCACGCGTTCACCCAGCTGTTCTCATATGAGGGGTAACCTCTCCAGGTGACCAAGTACTGAGTGGATTGGCAGGAGTTTTGGGAAGCTACAATGGCCTCCACCTCCGCTTTTTGGGATTCCCAATGACGATTGGCTTGGGGGATGTTGGCACTTCACCCTTAAAGGGAGTTAGAAGGGTGGTGTGGAAGACATTGTGCTGCTTCCAGTGCATGGGCAGCCTCAGGAGGTAAACACTGTTGCCTAAATCCTTCTTGACCTTGAAGGGACCTGATCATTTGGCTGCGAGCATGCAGGTAGGGGCCTTCATGGAGAGGTTGTGGGTATCCAACATGACAAGGGAACCAACCATGTTCTCATGTCCCAAAAAATGCTTCTGATCAGCGAACTTCTTGTAAACCTCAATGGACTTTATCAAGTGTTCGCGGACCAGGTTATGCCTCTTGTGGAGAGAGCTCACGTGGCCCCTGGCAGCCAGAACTGCTGTGGAGAATCGGGGACCAATCTGGAATGAGGGGTTATACCCCAGAGTGGCCTCAAAGGGAGAGAGGCTGGTTGAGGAATGGAGGGAGTTGTTATATGCGAACTGTACTAGGGGTAGGTCTTTGGCCCAGGTGTCCTGCGAGGCCGTCGCATAGCAGTGCAAGTACTGTTGTAGTACCTGGTTTACCCGCTCAGTCTGCCTATCGGACTAGGGGTAATAGGCAGTGGATTAACAGGGCTTGATTCGAAGGAGGGCCAACAACTCTTCCTAGAACTGGGCCGTGAACTGGGGCTTCTTGTCACTCACTATCTCCTTGAGGAGACCAAACATGGCAAAGACATGGTCTTCAGATAAATTTGTGGTCTCCACCACATTAATAGAAGAGAGGCGGGGGACGAAGAGTGTCAAATTGGTAAACCTGTCCATGTTTACCATTATGGCATCAGAACCACCAGAGGGTGGGAGCTCCATGATAGAATCCACTGAGACTGAGGTCCATGGCCCCTCAGCCTGCTGCAAGGGGTGCAACAGTTTTTTTTTTTTTTTTTAGTACTAGATGGTCCCAACCCAAGGGGGGATTCATCGATGTGGTGCAACAGTTTCTTCTTCCCAGAGCAATCTGATTTTGCCTGGGCGCAGGTAACACAACGAGAGACCCAATCAAGAATATCCTTTGAGGACCCAGGCTAATTATAGGTCTCTTTATGAGATCTGCACACTTTTTGACACCGGGGTGACTGATGGTCTGGGGGACATGGTGTTCCTCAATGACACGGCTGCATAAGGAAGGAGGAACCCAAACCCAATCATGTAACCAGATGGTTCCATCATGCAAAATATATGGGGTTCTCTTGCGTTGCATGGGCTCCAAGTCTGCCAGAAGCTCAATTCCTTCAGGGCAGCAGGTTTAGAAGTGAGGACGCGTGAAAGGAGCGGAGTGACAGGTTCTACATCAGCAAAAGATATGACAGGAGGAGCCAATAAGAGGATTTGGGAGGGGGGCACTACCCTCATAACGTCCAATAGGTCCTTCTCCCTGTTGCAGAACAGGGAGGGGTTACGGCTGAGCATGTCTGGCAAGGCATTCAGGGGGCTTTTGATAATTTGTACCTAAATTGGAAGTCACAGAGGTCTTGATACATGCAGGTCTGACAGTGACCTAACTTCTGAGGTTTGTGGTAGTAGAGCAGGGCCTTATGGTTTATCCAAATGGTAACTTCATGCAGGGCGCCCTGCAGGAGATATCGCCAGTGGGTGAGCGACCACGCCACCACCTCTAGCTCCTTATGTATATCAGCCAAACTTGCTCTGTTACAGTAAACTTATGGGAGTAATAGGCCACTGGGTGCTCAATTCCCTCATACTCCTGCAACAGCACAGCACCCATGGCCACTGACGAGGCATCACAGGCTATTATGAAAGGCCAGGACGTGTTGGTATGCTGCAGGACAGGGGCTGTGACAAAAACCTCCTTGATACCCTCAAAGGCCTGATGGCACTCGGAGGACCATTTAAAAGGGGTGTTCTTCCTGGTGAGGGGGTGCAATGGAGCTGCCAGTTGAGCGAGAGTGGGGGAAAATTTCCTCTAAAAGGTGATGGTGTCAAGGAAGCTGCAAAGCTGTTTTTGAGTGGTTGGGGTAGGACAAGAATGAATGGCCTCCAGCTTGATGGGGGGACGGAATACTCATCTTTCAGGACAAGATTCCCTAAGAAGGTCACCTCATCCCTGAAGAACTCGCACTTGGAGGGCTTTACGTATAGCCCTGCCTTCTGGATGGCTGCCACTACCGCTTTGAGGTCCCTGACATGTTGTTTGGGGGTGGGGGAATGGACCAGGATGTCGTTGATATAAGCCACCGCACAAGAGAAATGAAAGTCTCTCAGGACATCATCAATAAGGCGTTGGAAGGTGGCTGGCGCATTCTTCAAGCCAAACGGCATCACCCTGAACTGTAAAAGCCCTCGGCAAGTGCGGATAGCTGTGAGCAACTCCTATCCCCTCGCCACCCTCACCTGATTGAAGGCATTCACCAGGTCCAACTTCGAGAAGATGCATGATTTGGAGATGGCCTGTGCTATACTCTACTCTAAGGGCAAGGGGTATAGGTCTGGGACAGTGATGTTATTGAGGTGTCCATAGTCAATGCAGGTGTGCAGGAACCCATCTGCTTTTCTGGTGAATACTATGGGGAGGCGATTGGAGAAGACTTCTTGATGAGCCACCCCTTCTCTAGAATGTCGTCCAACCAACTGCCAAAAGCCCTATCTTCTTCCTCCGTATAGGGGTAGAGGGGGAAGTTGATCTTAACTAAGTCAACTGTCAAGTGAAACATCAAGGCATACTTGGAGTGTGATGGGAGCTTTGTTGCCAGGGACATGTCAAAAATGGTCTTGTATGGGGCTAGGCAGGAGGGAAAATCCGGAGGGAGGTCAACTAGATTTGGATCCAGTGGAGCGATGGAACCAAGGGATGTACCCTGGGGAAGGGTCTTCAGCAAGGGAATCTCACCACTCAAATTGAGGTTTTTAAACAAGAAGTTGGTGGCAAGATCGATATGAACTTGCTGGCGCCACCATCAGCCCACCCCCAAGATTACAGGATAGAGCAAGTCCTGTACCATTGAGATTTGGTCAGTGAATCCGAAGTCATGAACCAAGAAATGCAATGGACGTTGGATGCGGTGAAACGTCATGGACTTGGACGAGGCGCCCAGGATGAAGGAAGCTTCATCCATCGTTAGGTCCTGGACTGTGCCACACCAAGGTCAATGAAGTTACCTGCCGCTCCTGTGTCAAGCAGGGCTTGCACTGTGATTACCCCTGACTCTGAGGGAAAGGAAATGGTAAACAAGAAGTATGCTTGATCTTTTTTGAGGCGAATTAGTGAAAGGGCACCCAAGGAGGGTCCATAACCCAACATTAGGAGAGACTGGCCTGGGACTGCGGGGGTGGGGTGCAGCTGTTCCAGGATCTCTACCAGTTCCTTGTCCCACATCGGAAGATGAGGGTTCATAAGCACACCCACTCCATTCCCTTCAGAAGGTGAGGTGGGTTCACCCTGAGGGATGATTACATCATACTGCATGGACTCTGAACACTGAGGGCCTGACGATCCAGCCTCCTGATCTGGGCTGTGGCTGGCAGTAACATAAGCAAGGGTTCCCCTGGGGGGAAGTTAACTAAGGCGGGCCCCTCATCCAAAGGGACAGGGGAACCCCCAACCCTGTTGCATTCACCAATGGGGTGGCGCTCTCCATTTGTGCATGACAGGGTGGAGACCAGCTCAGCTATGCCAAATGGCAGGCTCAGATGAACAAGGCCACTTCCCAGCAGGAGAAGACCAGATCATGAAGGAAAAGCACGCTCAAATCAAGGGCTTAGGCCAACGCATCGCCCATCCCAGTGAGGAGGGTGGAGAGGGCCAAAACTAGGGGTCAGTTCATTATGTCACAGATACAGCTAAGAAGAACTATACTGGGCTCCCAGTCGGGGTGCATGAGCAACCAGTAGAGGCCCCATAATGCCAGAGAAATAGCGGTCCAGGCGACTAACATAAGTGGGGATCTACAGAAAACGTGAGGGAAGCAAACGTTCAGTAACATACCGGAGGCCCCAAGGCAAACCAGATGGTTGCATTGGGGGCAACTGCAAGTCTTGCGGGGCAACCCCCAAGGCGGAAGAGGCAGGGAGGATGACGACTCCTCCAGGGTTTGCAGTTGCTTTTAAAATCTGATAGGGAGGCGTGTGCGCCAGCGGGAGGTGTCACAGAGGCTGCCACGTTATGGAAAATATGGGTAAAGGTATGGTGGACCCCATGAGAGGGGCTGAGACCAAGTTTCCCCTGAAGGGGACACTCAGAGTCCCACTGGTGAGCTGGGCCCACAGTGGTAGGGGCGGCCATGGGAGCCAAAAGCGCGTGAGATGGGCCAGGAACGCCTTGGAGCTGCTCCAACTGAGGAGCAGCTTCAGTGGACTCAGTGCCTGAATGAATGGAAGGGCCTCCATTCAACGGATGCAAGGAAACGAATGGAGTAGCAGGTTTGCCATTGGGGGCAGAATGGATTATCATGTTTGTGATCTGCTGCCACGTGGTGGGATTGAGCAACCGGATAATCCAGTTGGCGAACATTGGAAAAAGGCTTAGGGTGATGGCGCATTTCGTTAGATCAATTGATGGATTTGTTTAGAATTGTTAAAAGCAGATGGATCCACAGCAAAGTAGGCGGATTTATCAGAATTAATTTGATGAAGGCAAAAAAGCATGAACTGACAACTGCCCTTGGTGGGGCCAGTTGCCTTTTAAATGGGGCGATAGGCATGGGGAAGTATTGGGGGATTGGTCATCTGGTTAATGGGAAGGGGATTCAGTTGGCTGGCTTGGAGGAGGGGGTAAAAGGCGGCTCCTGATTAGGCAAAAGCTTAGAAAATATTTGCAAATTTTCAAACTTCTTGGGACCAGACTAAATCAATACTGCTATTATAGGTCCCAATGACTCAAATCGGCCTGTTTGCATGTATGGGGTGGTCCAGATTTGTCTCAGGAGACAGGGGACCATGGATCAGGTTTGTAGCAATGCAGTATGATCCCACAATTGGGTGGCTCATATAATCCAAACTTCATGGATCCATTTTGGAACGTGGAACCTGATGATCTGAGCTGTTTGGAGCTGAATTTGTGATCCAAGCCATGTTCTGATCTGGCTTCCAAAGCAGGCAAGCCTGAACTGGCTCCCCCAGTCCAGAAATTACTGGCCAGGCTCCGACATTGGAAATTGCCATTTTCCCCAATTTTTGGCCATGGCTTGCCTGGGGAGCAGGTGGCCTCAGGGCTCTCTCCCTGCCCCCTGATGTGAGCCACCTCCCTTCAGACTCCTTCTATCAATCCTACCAGGATTGAAGAGGGGGGAAGGGGTGGGAGTGGGACAGCTTTGGGGAGAAAAGCCATCACCAAGCGCTCATCTATCATGTGTTTGAGGTCACCCAGCTGTGACAGAGGGTCCATGGGAGCCTTGGGGCCCCTCTTGGTCCGGAAGAGGTGCTGACCCTATCCAGCTTCAAGGGCTGGGCCTCAATACTTACACAAGCCACGACTTGAAAAAATATAGATTATTTATAGTTTAAATAGTGAAAAACGGACCTTCAAGTGGTAAGCATTAATTAAATAGTAAATCATTTGTTTAAATCCTGCTAAATATTGGCACCTGCTAGCATTAGCTAGCATGATTTCCACAAAGTGGTGACTACAGGGGCCCTGTACACCACCAATATTTTAGCGAAATAATGAGCCTAGCAAAGTGAGCAACCCTCCTACTCTTCCCCTTGAAAACAAATCGATAATAGTTGCCCTTGAAAACAACTAGTTTGCGTTTCAATAAGTCTTAAAAGGGTCTGAACAGCGCCACTTAAACCTCTTTTAAAGAAGAGTTCACCCCTGTGAGGGGAAAACTGCTTCATTTTGTACATGTATATATAACTGTAATGCAAAGCGCGTCTAAAAAACTAAAATTAAACTTTCTTTCTTGCTTAAGTCACCTGGCAAAATTCTATGATGGTTCCTCATATGTACACTTGCATACCTGGGCAGAGATAACGGAAGCTCATTTAGCTGAATTTGTTCCAAGTAGAGTTTAAACAGTGAGAAACAGGCCTTTATGCGCCTTAGCATGTATGAAGGCGAACTGACCACTGCCTTTGCTGAGCGGTTTAACTCGCTGCCCAGAGGTTGTCACCATCTATGCTAACCCTTGATGATGACATTGCAGCCATGATAATTGGTTTAGTTTCTCAAAACTTTCTTTAGCCAGGAATAACATTTTATTGAGGCGCAACTTCAAGGACGTCCTTGACATAAAAGAGGCATTTTTAAATGTTGCTGATTTTCATACCTGTGTTACAACCAATAAAGTGGTAGAAACTCAAGTTCTAACCATTAATGAGCTTTCTCCTGTAGGGCAAATGAGTGGCCCAATGACCCCCATGAGCTCACCTGTGTAGATCCACCATGTGAAACTTGCTCCTTAAGTGCGAGTTAAAACAGATATCACTTCCTCCTGTAGGTCTGAAGCCATTAAGGCAGTTAATACCGTGCTACCACACATGCTCATTAAAGCAGTCATGTCCTATCCTCCATCCAGCTGGTAGTCGTTCACCTTAAGGGTAACCCATGGAACAAGGAAGGGCTTGATGGAAAGACGTATGGTCAGAGGATAGCTGCCAAAATTTTATGTTCCTGACTCCCCTATCTCAATTACATCATTGCTACATGTTGAGAATAACCTCAGTGATGAATTTGAGAGGGGTTACAAAGATGTTGTTACTACGTGCTGGGAGTACTCGCTGAAGTAAAAGTCCCTGATCAATTGAAAGCTGGAGTAGTAGACAAGACCACCATACCTGAGGGAAAATACCTTAGCCAAGCTCTAGGGCGTCATGAGATTATTGATATTGCCAGCAATGCCAATCAGTTCAAGGCTGGCCTGATTCAACCTCTTCAGCAGGTCCATACCATGAAATATATCCTATCAAAATATTCTGAAACTTCTTGCAAGCTAGCCTCTACCTTTCAAATCAAGAACCACTTGGCTCTGTCTCCTAACTTTGTAGGAACACTCAACAAAGTGGAAGTAGCTATTCAGAAAGTCCAGGTGATGGTCATCCTGGATACTGGCTCCCTAGTGAGCGTAATATCTTTAAAGCTGATCAAAAAGATTAAGATGGCGCCTGACTTGGAGCACAATCAAGGATTTGGAACCGCTGGCCCAAACAACACCCATGCCATCGGGGTGTACTCTTCCCTTCTTATATAAAATAGGAAGTGCATCTTATCATACCAAGCAGTGGCCTTGGACAACAACACTTATAATATGCTAGTAGTACCCTTTTATGATTGAGTACAAGAAAATAATAAAAATGAATCAAGGTTTCCTCTTGTTAATCAATTATGAAGTCCCTTCAGTCTTTCCAAATAAAGATCCTAGCAAGAATGAATACTATTCTTTGGTTAGTTACCCATTTCCTGCTTTGCCTTTTCACTAAAACTTTGGGCGCAATACAAAGAGATTTTCCGTTCCTTGGATGCTAGGAACGGTATTCCTTCTATGATGCAGACTATATATTGAGTAAGCCTGGTGAACAACGAGTGATTGACACAATTATCACGCTCCAAATTCCACACCACTGATAGTTGCACCTCGTAAGTATAGAGGCGTTAGCCCCTTAGAGCCTCAGGTATTTCCAGGTATACTAGGCCTAGCTTACCAGAGAATATCACTATCCTGTTAAGAAACCTCACCTGCAAGGACATGATTGTAAGAAAACAACAGGAGATTAGCAGAGGCTTATTGGCCCCATAGAGGACATTGAACTTTTCTACTTCATTGACCTTTTGATGGGTTTGGGGTTTCCCTCAGATAACCTATTATGTACCTTACCCAATGTTCATACCTTTGATGAGCTGACCCCATATAAGCTGGAAAAGGTACACTAAATTGAAAGGATAAAGCAACATATTCTCCATGTTGGATAGCAACTATGGCCACATGAAGGATTGGAGACACTCCATTTATGTGAGTGATTCCTGTCCCATTTGGTTAAAACCTTAACACAAGATAGAGGTGAAGAACAGCATATGAGAACTGAGCTCAATCAGTTACATGACGCGGGGTTACTAGTTCCATCTCAAAGCCCTTGACTCTACACTCTATTGCTAATTAAAAAGAAAAGCGAGGTCATCAAATAGTCATGGACTACTGCAAACTAAATATCCTTTAAAAGAAAGTTACCCTATCACCGTTTTAATAATTCCCTGGCACAACTTTCCGGATTTAACTCCTTTATTTCAATGGACTTGGCTAGCAGCTATTGGCAGATGGACCTTTCACCATTAGGCCTGTAGAAATGCCCTCTTATTTGCAGTGAGGGTCTCTTCCAGCCCATCCGGTTTCCTCAAGGGTTGTAAACACACCTGAAACTTTCCAGCGCAATGGATCACATCTTACAGTATTTAAAGTTAAGTTTCATCATCATCTATCATGATGACATCAAGGTGTTCTCCAAATCACCACCAAAAATCTAACTCACTTTTAGGAGGTGTTTTAATGCTTACGTGAGTCAAATATTAGGTTAAAACCCATAAATTGCACCTTCATCAGAAGAAATTAGATTCCCTGGGCCACGCCATTTCTAAAAAAACCGATCTATACAGGATAAGGTTGCATTGATATTGAAAATGCCTCCAAATAAAAATATACATGATAATCAGGTATTTCAAGGTATGGTGGGGTACTCCTATCAGTTTATCCTCAAGTTCGCCCACCTCAGAGAGCCCCTTGTCCGCCTAATGACAAACAACACCCCTTTCCATATGGGTGCTGATAAAAGGCCGCTTTTTAGATGCTGAAGAAACTGTTACAACAACGTCCTATCCTGAGGCACCCAGATTATGGTAAAACTTTAATCTTATTTATTGATGCCTCAGACTACTCCATTGGGGCCATCTTAGCCCAATTGGATGAAAACGGTGAGGATCATCCAGTATCATATTTTCAGTAAGATAATTTCAAAGTTGGAATGTAACTACAGCGTAACAGAAAAGGAGTGCCTTGCTGTTCTGTTAGCTGTAAAACACTACCGCCCTTACCAGTATGGGACTACCTTCACTGTGGTTATAGACCACGCTTTGTTATAATGGCTACAGAACATAAATGATCCTACTGGCTGTAAGCTCGCTGGGCTCTAAAGCTCCCACATTATGACATGAAGATTGAATACTGTGCTGGAACCCACCACATGAATGTTGAGGAGTTAACTCAGCTGCCAGTCCTTCACTTGGATAATAGCGAGGCGAAGAGGTTATATGACCTCTTAATGGCCCCTGATGACTGAGAGGATGAGGATGCACCTGTCAAGAAATTGTTAGCTTGGAACTCCTACAACACTAAAGTGGAGAATGAGAAAATGTACAAGCAGGTGGTGGAAAAGTGGCTGCCTTACCTTCAACCCTCACAACTTATACCTGTTATCCTAGAAGCTTACTTCAACTTAGGTCATGAGGGAGCAAAAAAACCTATGAGTGGATTAGAAATCGGTATTATTTAAAAAGGATTATGGAGACTATTGTTAAAGTCATGGATGCTTTTTCACATGTAAGAAGCAATCCATTTTCAAGACTAGATACCTATATCAACTAATTGCCCCGCAAAAACTGTTCCACGACATCAGCATAGATGCAGTAGGACCCCTCCCGCATAATACCAGTGAGAACAAATATATCCTAGTAGGCATTGACCACTTTACTAAGTGGATTAAAGCCGTGGCTCTCCTAGCCCAAACATCCAAGGCCACTTTCACTTTTTTACATCAAAACATTTTCACTCATCATAACTGTCCCCAAGTACCAATCTGCGACATTGGGAAAAATTTACCTCCAAAGTAGTCAAAATCCTGGCTACCTCCAGGGGAGCCCAACAACTCATATCAGCTACATATAATACCTCTAAAATTGTGAACGTGGAGAAAGAAAAAGGAATATTGTTCTCTATCCTGCACTAAATGGCATCCTCTGATCCACTTCACTTTGGATCAATTCTTACCAGTGCTCTTATGGAATACTGGATTAGTTATCAACTGATCATTTTTGTCCCCACTTCAGGTTTTTATGGGCGGGAAGAAGGAATACCTACTTTTTTTAGCTAGATATGTGTTCTCCTCTAGAGTTGATGAACCAGAGAAAGACATGAGAAACATTAGTTCAGGCATCATCCAGCTCAAATCTGAGGCTATGACCAATTTAGCTGAAACTGTAATTAAAGAAAGGTAGGCTGCCAATGAGCTATGGGCCCCTACCTTCCTTCCAGATGTCTGATATGGTTTTGTATTACCATAACCACATCACTCCTAGAATTGTTATGCTTAGGCCAATCTGTGAAGGCCTTACGTTATCACCTACAAGTGAGGTGCTGAGAAATCTATCAAATCCTTGGCTCCATGGTTTATCATCAATTCAATACATGACCGCTTCCTAAGGTCCTATTCTCATTCAACATTCTTGAGAAAGTTATTTCAGTTGATTTCACTCTTGACTTTGAGATAAGATTGTTCTGGGCAAGGAAAGTCCAAATTTTTATAAAAAACAGCCTAACTCTTGGAAAAAGTAATCAACTTGGGGAAAACATTTTACACCTCACCAACCATTGACTAGGGCAGATCAATCTGACCTTATCACTCCTGACCCTTGGCAGAATACCCCACCTGAGTTGGAGGGTCGCCCACGCACTAGTGCAAATTCAGTGCCTTTTCCTATCACAAATCTTCCCCTTTTATAAGCTTGAGGGGGCCTGAGGGAGAAGAAATTTTAACCACCAATCATGAGCTGAAGCCAATGGAGATTAATCACAAGAAGCTTAATTTTAGAACAAATGATTGGGTGTGATCTAATAAATTTTTTCCTCATGGTACTATTCTACCTGCAGTTGGCCAATCATAGAGGATTAACCTCAGACGAGGTTAGAGAAATTTATGGAGCACAGATTGGTTGAATAATTAAAAACGTCTAAGCCTCACCACCCTGCCTATACCAAATATAAAGTCCAATTCCACTATCATCCTTTGACAACCTTAAATACCAGGGTAAGCATTTATTAAAGTATCATTTTTTCACATTAATGCCAAAAATTAAGAATATTTTATATTATCCATAGTTTTACATAGTACAAATAGGCCCTTTAAGTGGTCAAAATTATAAAATAAATCATATATGGCTAAATCCTGGTAAATATTGGCACCTGCAAAAATTAGCTAGCAGGATACCAAAAAAGATACCAGAATATGATTTAGAGTTCTGTCTGTAGATGTTAACATAAAGTGCAAGGGTATCAGGTTTCATTAGCAAGCACTTCAATATTTTGTGAATCCGCCGAAGGTGCCAAGCAACAACAAATAGAATGTAACCAACGCCCTCCATTAAGATAGAGAGCAGACATTTATACATGAGAATTTTGGCCATGATTGTGCGCCATGATGCTCAAAATGTTTTATACAAAAAAGTTAGATTTGCAAATGCTTAATTTAAAACTTGATAAAGGGAAAACAAAAATAGGCTAGTATCCTCAATAGTGAGCTTACTGGCCTTAGATGGGGAACGTTGGTTTTTAAGCTTTTTTGAGCTTGCTGGCGCGTTTTGTGCCTAAATTCCAACCATTCCAGGGTTGACAGAAATTACTTTCTAAAATACACTCAATAATATTAAAAAAGCTGGTTTTTATACCTTATTAGTTGTGGTGAGGGGATTAAAAAACCCTGTTACAATCTCACTGCTTAGTTTGCAAATTAACTAGGGGCTTGGACCAAGATAGGCATTAATTCAATATTAGCTTTAGCCTATTTAGGAAATATGGGTATTTGACTTATTAAAGTTCTTGAAGCTCGGCTTACTTTAATGGAATAGCTGATGGAGGGTTGAGAGTAGTTAGGAAGAGTCAATTAGGCAAAGATTTTATATATCTGAACCAATTACCATGGGGAGAGTTTTAATTCTGTTGAGACCCCCAGAAAGGCTATAAAAGGGTGTGTGTTTCGCATAGGTGGTTTAACTAACTTATTAATGGAGCTGGGAGGAATCTCGGATGGACTCCCCTAATCCTGCTACATGGCAGTGCAATACAACTTCAAACTTGTGCTATTTGCCTTATAAGAGTTAATAAAAGTGTTACCCAAAATATGAGGGGCTCAACTAAGAATTGACCATGGTCTTTTACCAATATTTTCATTATTTACCTCAAAAATGCTCTCCTTACAATATCAGACTTGTAATTTTCTGTAATTATCCTCTTTAAGAGTGGTAGGGGGTGAATAAAAGCGTAAAAACTGGCCTTAAACCTGTATGATGGTAACTCCAGAAGCAAGGGATTTGATGGAGTATTTATCCCCTGGTTTATATGTGACAATATAAAGTCCCTCCCAGAAAAACCAAAGCTTCTCACCCCTAGGGTTATCCAATTGTGGTAATACAGTACTAAGTCTAATATTTGGAAGGAGGAAGATGGGTTCAGCTCTCATTAGCAGCATGGCCTTCTTTGGTGGCAGTCTTTGCCAAGTTAGTCATAGCCTCAGCTTGTAGTTAAGTGATGTGCTAGGCAAATTTTTCACGGCTTGTTCAGGGTCAGTCCTGTCATATAAGACATCCTTGGCTAATAAAGCCGGCATCCCAGGTCCTTTCCCATACAACACATGGAAAGGGGACATCTTGAGGATACATAGTAACTAATTGATAGGCCATGAGCGCGTTTGGTAGGTGGAGATCCTAATGAAGAGGGTCTAGATTGCCATTTTTCGAGTATAGATACCATGGTTCTATTTATTCTTTCAACTGCCCCATTTGTGGATGGATTTGTAGGGTGCCAAGAAGAGGTGTTGTATTCCCATAAAAGTGGTGAGGAGCTTTACCATTCTGGAGGTGAAGTCTTTCCCATTGCCACAAAGCAGGACTTGGGGGCAGCCATGACATATGAAGATATTTTGATGTAAAAAGGTAGCAGTGGCTTTGGCAATCAGAGCGGGGATAGCATCAGCTTCAACCCATTTGATGAAATGACTATTTCGACCAAGATATAACGATTGCCACCAGAGGTCTTTGGTAGAGGCCCTACCACGTCCAAACTTATGGTGTGGAAGAGTTGTTGGGCCGTACTAAGTGGAACTGATACCAAGCCTTATAGTTGGATTGCTTTTGCATGTCATACAAGCTTCCAGGACTTCAGTTATGGTCTCCATAATGCCCTCCCAGTAATACCGCTCTTTAACCCATTCATAAAATTTTTGGACTCTGCCATGGCCCAGTATAGTATGTGACTCCATAATTACAGGTATTCGCTCCAACAGCCATAGATAAGGCAACCAATTTACTCCAACTTTTTTTATATAACTTTCCATTCTCCATTCTGTTTTTGTGAGAATGCTGAGCTAGAATATTCTATACTGGTTCGTCTTCATCAGCCCATGTGTCAGGAGTCATTAGGAGGTCATGTAACCTCTAGAATTCACTAATGTCTAAGTGAAGGATGGGCAATCAAATCAACCCATCTACTTTCATGTGGCGAGTTCCTTCACAGTGCTCATTTGTCATATCATAATTCTGGAGCTATAATTCACAGTGAACCAATCATCCTGTGGGATCTCATAATCTGCAACCCTTTCTATAAGACATGGCTTGTAACAGCTTTGAAAGAAGTCCATATAGGAAAAGTAGAGATAGTACTTTACAACAAGCAGAACAGCCAGGCACTCCTTCTCAGTGACGCTGTAGTTGCGTTCATCTCCTAAGAACATCTTTCTGAAGTAGGACACAGAATTATTGACCCCAGACTCATCCCATTGAGTAAAGATGGCTTTAACAGCATAGTCAAAGGCATCCGTGAACAACATAAAGGGCTTGTCATAGTCAGGGTGGCGGAGGATTAGTCTTTGTTGTAGCAAATTTTCAGGGTCTCAAATGTGGCTTTTTGTTCAGTACTCTAATGGAACAGAGTTTTTAAGCTAAGAGATGTATGAGGGGCTCACTGAGCTGGTCGAATTTAGGGATAAATTGATAGTGATACCCCATCATGCTCAAGATTACCTTTATATCACACATTTTTTGGCGCAGACATTTTCCATATTGCTTCCTCCTTGTCTTGGAGGGTTTAAATTCCATCTTGAGAGATACTATGTCCGAGGAAATCCAACTTCTTCTGGATGTAAGTATATTTAGAGGATTAAGCTTGATGTTAGACGCCCTCAACCATTAAAACGCTTCCTTTAGGTGTGTGAGGTGCTCACTAAAAGTCTTATAGAAAACTATGATGTCATTAAGATTGACAAACGTACAGCTGAGCTTGAGATCCTAAATATGATACATCGCCCGCTGAAAAGAGTCAGGCGCATTGCATAGCCTCTTGGGTAGCCAAGTGAGTCGAAATGACCCTCGCTATAGATAAGGGTGCACTTCTCCTGGTCCTGTGGAGAAAGGTCCAACTGCCAGTATCTACTATCCAACTCGATGGCAGAAAAGAACTTTGCTTAGAGAGATGAGTTAAAGCGTCGTTAATTCAGGAGATTATGTAGCTGTTCTTCTTGGTGAGGTTGTTCATCTTACAGTAGCCCATAACTACCTGATGACATCCGTTTTTCTTCCTTATCAGTAGAAGAGGGGACGACTAAGGGTTTTATGAGGGCACCAGAAACCCAGCGATCAAAAACTGTTCTAGCTCAGCCCACATCTGTGGCTCCTCTACTTTTTAATCTGTGGAAGGGCTTAAAAAATGGGATGAGCATCCATAACGTCAATAGTGTGAGTCCAACCCTTTAGGTGCATATAGTCAGTATTATCTAGAAATATTGCTATAGGACTCCAGTAAATATAAACCTTATTAAGCTCTGCAGGGGTTAGATGATCAGAAATATAAACAGTAGGAAGAGTGCATAGCGATTGGACTGCAAGTAAGCCCATATCAGCCATAGAATAATACAATGAACTTGTTTAATAACCTCAATATGAACCATCAGGCCTCTTTCAATCTCATGATGTTTCTTGACGACCAAGTCCTTCTTGGTGAGATTCCCCAACAAGAGATTGATGGCCGTTGATAAGATTGGTCTAGCACACTTGGCAATACTTGAGGCTCTAGAGGGATAGCTACGACAATGCTGATATGGTGCAATAGACAGTTGTGGAGGTTTTGAGTGGCAATCAATGTGTCAACTACCCCTTTTTCACCCGCCTTGATTAGAACTTCTATATATGCATAAAGAGGGATACTTTCTAGGGCGTCAACTGATAGAGACAACATCTTGGTGTTGCGTCCTGCCGTTGTGTAGTGTAGGGATAAGGCGGAGAATGGGTACATAACAGTGCAAGTGTAATCTTTTTTATTGAGATATTTGTTATTCAGAATCAGGGGACCTCATAGTTAAGCAGGGAGAGATAGCCCTGCTTCAATTTAATAACACCCTATATTCGAGCATACACTTGGTCCCAATGAGTAGTTCATAAAATTATTGGCCAAGGCCACACCTGTTGCTGACAAGATGAGCTTCCCAAAACGAATGGGCAGAGAAGAGTACGCCCCAATGGTGCAGGTAATATTTGGTCCTGCATTTCCAAATTCTTGGTCATGGTCAAGGTCAGGGCCAGTTTATTTTTCTTAAAATTAGTTTGGTTGACACAACGTTAATTGGGACCCAGTGTAATGATACCCTAACCCCAACTCTAATAACGACAACCTCCATTTTGATTAAGGCTCAACTTAAGTTGGGGGGAGAGAAAGGATCACAATTGGATAGAGAGTAGAGGTAAGAAATTTGGAAGTTTCAAGGTACTTCTTCTGGATAGAGTGCAGGGTGTGCACACTCTTGGTGGATTGTGTTAGTGAGGCAATGAGTTGGTCAACGTCACTAGCAGTTTCAATAAACTTCAGACCCCTCAGCACTTGAAGATAAGTTCAGTGGGGTATCCTAGCCATATCCACTTTCTCAGGGTTTAGCCTGTCGGGTACCTCCACTTCACCTGGGGCTCCTGAAACATAATGACCCACATCTTCACAAACCCCCTTAAGATTCATCATTGGAGGTGAAATTAATGCATGTCAGAGAGTCCATAGGGTGTGTGGTAGGTTTAGGGCTTACCTTATGACAGGATAGAATACTAGGGTTGTTACATCACTGTATTAGCTTTTGGGGGGAGTAAAGAAAAATTAATGGCTTTAACTTAGGCCTTAGAAGGGACAGGTTTGGGTTGTTTCATTGTCATAGGTTTTGGACGAGGTACAGCTGGAGTAAATGCAAATGGGGATAGAGGTAGCGCCTTAAAGGGACGCAACAGTTTGGAAGACTTCTCTGAAGAAGAAGGGGAGTAAGGCAAAGTGATAGCTAACTTTGCTGGCTGAGCTTTGGAAGCTGAAGATGAAAGGGAGCGCTGCCCTGTCACTGCTAGTACTCTCTGCATCTCCTCACATGGGGGAGGCGCATCACGTGGTAGCAGCTTTGTGGGAGCAGATTTTAAAGGGGAAACAACCATAGAAAAGGTCGGAGAGGTTATAAGAGATTCTTGCCTCAGAGATCCTTGCAATTTATTGAGTCCATAGAATTCAACCACGGCTAGCAAAGACTCCTTTTTATACAGTATATTTTTTAAGGAACGCTTGCCAGAAGAGATATGCATTGCTAAAGAGGGAGAAGGCGCCAATCCATCCAAAACAGCAGCAATAGCGTCATTGAGTGGAGCTTTTGGCAAGCAACAGAGAATGAGTTTTACTATAAAAGCGCTTTTCAAAAAAGAGGTGATTGATTCTCTCTTGCAGGCTAAGACACACAAAGGCTTTCTTTGCCGTTTTAAACTCAAAAGAACCAAATTCATCAACATGCGTTTGTTTAACAGCCGCCCAGGTGCTAAAGTTAATCATTTTGGGAACCATTATTTCTTGAGCCATACAACTCAAGAAGGGAAGGATATACTTTGTTTTATGATAATCAGTCTCTCATTTCATCACTGATTCATAAACGAACAGGAAGGAGGCAATACTGCCCTCTCCAGATGTAAACTTGTCTCTGAGCGGAGGTTTGAGAATAATAGGGGAGTCCTCATATAGAGCCTTGATAATAGTGATGATCAAGCCATTTGAGGCGAGACAAAATAATGGCTCGTTGTTGCTCCAAAGCAGCTAGCCTTGGTTCCAGAACAGTTGGCATTTTTTAAAACTGGAGATGTGTGCTGTGCAGGGCCCCTGTAGGGAGCACTAATTGCTGGATTTTAGTCTTTTATTAAGCTCACTGGTGTTTTTGTGACTAAATTCTTACAATTTCCGTGGATTGAAATAACTTATGTTTATAAAAAAAACACTTTTTAATAAAAAATTGTATTTTAAATATTTTTATTAGTTATGTTGAGGGGATTTAAAGTATACCTGTTACAATCTCACTGCTTAGTATGCAAATTAACTCAGGGCTTGGACTGAGATAGGCATCAATTCACTATTAGCTTTGAGCCTATTTAGGAATTTAGATGGTTGACCTATTAAGCTCTCAAAACTTGGCTTTCTTAATGGAATGGCCAACGAAGGGTCAAGAGTAGGTAG
>JAKSZP010016552.1:0-30867 GCA_022478985.1 Massospora cicadina | reverse complement strand
TCAGCCAAATTCGAGGTATTCAATATTGCATGAGTCTGACCACCTCTGAGGTGAGAAGATTTTACTCGTTGGTGATTGGATAAAATTTATCAAATCATTACCACACAGGTCAGTTTTTCCTCAAAATATTTATCTTTGATCTGATAGGCCAAAAGCCTATATTTCCTAATTTGGATGACTCAGCTTTATAATACTTTAGCCCCAAATTCCCATGGCCTAAGGATTGGAACTAGTTTAAATAGGATATACTAGTATTGGAAAAAGGGCCTTTCTCTAGTTGCCTTAGATAAAATAAAAACTAAAAAGTAAAAACTTAGTTTTATTAAGAGTTTATTATTTATTTTAAGGTATTAAATTGTGGAATCCAGTGGCACTTAGCACCAGTGAGCATAACCCTTGCTGAATTTCAACATTTATTAAGCAGTGATATATTCTTAGGGTTCTTTTTTGACCCTATCACACCAATTAATAAGGAAAAAATATAAAAAACCATTTTTATCTTAATTAAAATGATATTAATTTTGGGGATAAATGGTCCCCAAAATCCCATGAATCAAATATTCCATCAGTAGATACTATCTTCTCCTGCGGAAATATTGTTAGAATTTATTGCAAAACGCACCAGTGAGAATAATAAAAAAGCCTAAAATCCAACAAGTGGTGCTCACTACATGGGGTAGCACACCACAAAACACTATTAAAATAGAGGTGTTGGGGTAAATAAATATGCAACTTCCCCGCAGCTTCAAAATCCAGCTAGATGCTTTAGTCCAGCAGCTAGCCAGCACACTGTATTGAAATAATACTTTTGAACAGCGCGTTTCCCAAGCCTCTCATGAGGATTCTCCCTTTATCTCCAAAACCTCTTTCAGAAACAAATTTAATCCAGGTGAGGTAGCAATGATATGTTCCTATTTGTCTATGAGGCTGCTATGGAAGAAACAACGGTTCATCAAAAACTAAATCATATCCTCCCCTGTCCCAGCCGCTCCACCCAAGAGGTTATGGTACCTTATATGGCCACCTTTAAGGCTTGGGAAGATGTAAAAAATGCACTTGTTGAGGAATTTGAAACCATGCAGAGTTTTTGTGGGAAAAAAACAGGCATTTATGAGTCTAAGTCTACTTGAGGGGGAATTAGTTGCCACATTTATTGATCAGTTTACAGTGCAGACCAACCTCTCCTTGCTCACTAGATGCTACCATTAATGGTGCCATTGCGACTTTCTTGGCCGGATAAGCATCCCAACCCTCCATAGCAATGCATATCTCTTCAGTTAAGTGATTTTTAAAAATGTACAAGACATCAAGGAAGCCTTGCTTGCGGTGTCTGACATCTACAAATTTGACACTACACAAGAAGCTCTGAAGCAAGCCTCCACTCCAACTCCTCTAGGCTCTTCTATGGCTGTCTCCCTCTGTAAACCTGCTCCATCAGATTTTCCAACATATAATGCTTCTCCATTTCAATAAAATAACCAGAGGATAATGGCCGTGATGGGGCAATACGCTCCTTTGTCTTCAGCTCAAAAAAGCCAGTTGCTGAAGAAAGTCGTCTATTTTACTTGCCTCGCTTTTTCTTCAGAGCAGCTTTCCAATGTGGTTTCATCATATCATCCTTCTTTCACGCTACCTCTATCTCCCTAACCCTCTCCTCTAGCCATCTCTAGTCCACAACTGATAGCCATTAGTCTACTCAAATCCCCTACATCAAAATCTAAATGTAGATGTCATGGTCCTTGACATCATAGTAGGGACTGACCCCAGGGAAAAGGCTGGGTGCCAGGTGGCCCAGAAGGTGAAATTACAGGGCCTCCCAGTTCTGAAGCATACCCTAGACCAACGCTGGGTATGGGCAAAATATGCTCAGTTTGGTACTAGTGGGGTGCTAAGTGCTCAGCCCCTTATGTCAATCCAGGCGTTAAAATGGAAGGTCTACCAAATTAACGTGGATGGTTCTATTTGGTTTGTTGAGGAACGGGGTTTCAAAACCAAACCATTTATGAGACAACGCATTCAGGTTGAATCCAACTTCAATCGATCACTTGAGTGAAGTCAGTTTCAGCCTATTCAACTAATTCAGAATGCAGCGTTGCTCTATTGGTGGGTCAGTGCTTGGGCCCACTCCAGCCCACCCCGCATCCCCCCGTCTGAGTTTAAATATGTTTCCAACCAACATTACTTGTTGGTTGACTTCCCAAATAGAATTCCCCCGTTTTTACCATTTTTATATGTCATTCTGAACGATCCTGTGCTTGGACCCCTTTGAAGAGGTCTTGTGCTCCGTTAAACTTGACAATTTGAACACAATAAGATTATCACCTCATGCACCGTTAATTCGTCCAGTTCCCTTTCCAACCTGGGTCATTTGCCCCTTCACTCAGTTTACACCGCGACGTTTTTTTCTGGTTATTTATCGCATTTCTTTGCTTAAGTTATTATTGCTCCAGCACCCTCTGCTGGGCAATAGTGGTTTTTATTCTAACATATAGTTCCCTGGCGTTGGGCCTGTGCACTGAGCACTGCCACGCTGGGAACAGTATAGTTATAGACACTCTCCTTACAGTAGAGCTGCAAAATTTACATTATTTACCTCCAGCAGCTAAAAGGGTAGATGAGCGCCCCCAGGTTCTCTTCTACAACGGAGAAAGACAGAACATACCTAAAACCAATGGACTTTTTGACGTACATTGATAACACCTCCGATGATGAATCTGAGGGGGTTGTGAAGATGTTGGGCATTATGTCAAAGGAGCTCCTGGTGAAGTGGAGGTACCTGATAGGTTGAACCCAGAGAGTGTATATGGCTAAAATCTCCCATCAAACTTATCTCTGTCAAGTGTTGGGGGTTTTGAGGTTTTTGACACTACTAGTGACGTTGACCAGCTCATTGCCACATTGATCTGATTCACCCAGTGGTTCATACCCTGCAGTTAATCTAAGAGAGATACCCTGAAACTGCCAAAAAAATTTTCCTCTACTCTCCTCTTAAATGAGGTCCTTGCTCTCTCCCCCAACTTGGGTGGAACCTTAATCAAAGTGGAGGTTGTTGTAATGGAGTGCAGGTTTGGGCTATCCTTGACACTGGGTCCTCATTGAACGTTGTCTCAACCAAACTCATTAGTAATTAAGCTTTCCTTAACCTTAAATATGACCAAAATTTGGAACTGCAGGCCTAAATAACACCCGCACCATTGGGGCGTACTCTCTGACTAGTTGTTTTATGAAGCTCATCTTGTCAGCCCCAGTCTGTGCCTTGGCCAATAATACCTAAAACCTACTCATTGGGACCCAGTTTATGCTCAAATATGAAAGTGTTATAAACTTGAACCAGGACTATCTCTCCCTGCTTAACTATAAGTTCATCTAATTCTGACCAACTAAGAGCTCAATAAAGAAGAATAAGCTTGCACTTTTGAGTACCCCTCCTACGCCTTATCCTTATACTACACAACGGCATGATGCAACACCAAGATGTTGCCTCCATCAGTGGACGCTCTTGAGGTAATTTTCTCAATCCAAAGAGTTTGTAATCAAAGCAGATGAACAACGGGTAGTTTATATGGAGACTACCCTAAAAATCAGCCACAACTTCTTATTGCATTTAACCAGAGTTGAGGGTATTAGTCCCTTAGAGCCCCAGGGTATTGCCAGCGTATTGGACCCAGCCTATCTGCGACCCATCACTCATCTACTGGGAAATCTCAACTTGAGAGATATGGTCATAAAAAAGCACCAGTTGATTGTAAGAGGCCTTCTTATCCCCTTGAGGACATCAAACAAGTCCACTGTTACTGGGTCTATGGCTTATATGGGTTTACCCTCAGACCAGTTAATATGTACTCTGTATACCATTCATAGCTCTGAGGAACTAACTCGTGCAGAGCTTGACAAGGTCCACACTTTACTTGAGACATATAGCTACATCCTTTTTACCTCTAACACCAACTATGGGCGCATTAAGGGTATGACTCACACAATTGACGTTGAGGATGCTCGTCCCATCCAATCCAAGCCTTACCATAAATCAAAAGATGAAGATCTACAGATGCGGATGGATTTAAAACAGCTTCTGGATGCTGGGTTGTTGGTGACATCTCAAAGCCCTTGGCATCCCCCCTCTATTCTATAAAGAAGAAAAATGGATGTCATTGGGTAGTTATGGACTACTGTAAGCTGAACAACCTCACCAAGGATAGCTAACTATCCTTTATATTGATGACGCTCTGGCCCAACTCTCTGGGTCCAAGTTCTTTTCTGCCATGGGCTTGGCTAGTGGGATTGGCAGATGGACCTTGTTTCACAGGATCAGGAGAAGTGCGCCCATATCTGTAGCGAGGGCCAATTTCAACCCACTTGGTTACCCCAGCGGTTATGCAATCAATTTTCCACTTTTCAGTGGTCAATGGATCATATTCTTCAGGATCTCGGGCTGAGCTGCGTGATTGTCTATCCTGATGAAATCACAGTTTTACTCCAAAGCCTTCAACGAGCACCTCACGCACCTAAAAGAAGTTAATAAATGGTTGGAGGCATCTAACATAAAGCTCAAATCCTTTAAATGTACTTTCTTTCAGAGGAAGTAAAATTTTATTGGACATGCTATCTCAAGATGGGATTAACCCTGTCAAGCCAAGGTGGAAGAAATATCTATTTTGTCTGCGCCCAAAACCCTTCATGACATACATGTATTCTTGAACATGATGAAGTATTACAATTAATTCAGCCTCAAGTTTGCCCATTTCAGTGAGCCCCTCATACTTCTCTTGGCTAAACACATCCATTCCATTTGGGTATTGAACAAAAAGCTGCATTTTAGACCCTGAAGGAGTTATTGTAACAACGGCAGATCTTCTGTCATCCTGACTATGGCAAGCCCTTCATGTTGTTCACGGATGCCTCTGACTATGCCATTGGGGCTATCTTAGCTCAGTTGGATGAAAATGGGGTCAATCACCCCATGTCCTATTTCAGCAAAATGCTCTCAAAAGCTGAACGCAACTATAGAGTCACTGAAGAGGAAGATCTGACTGTCTTACTTGCTTAAGCACTATTGTCCCTTCCTATATGGGACGTCATACAAAGTGGTTACTAACACGCCTCCTTGAAGTGGTTGCAGAATATGAAGGCCCCATTTGATGCCTTGCTTGCTGGGCTCTGAAGCTCCAGCATTACGACATGAAATTGAGCACAGGGTGGGAAATAGACACATGAGTGTAAGCGGGTTGACGCGGCTGCCTGTTCTTCACTTAGACAATAATGAAGCTGAGAGGCTACATGACCTGCTCATGACTTTTAAAGCATGGGATGATGAAGCTGAAACAGTACATAAGATTCTAGCTTGGCATTCTCGAAACATTAAGCTGGAAAGTGGGAATTTATATAAGAAAGTGGGAATAAATTGGTTGCCCTATCTCCGGCCATCAGAGCGAGTACCTGTGACCCTGGAGTCTCACACTATCATGAGCCATGGCTGAGTCCAAGAAACCTATTAGTGAGTTAAAGAACGGTATTACTGAGAGTAAATTATGAAAACCATAGCTGAAGTCCTGGGTACCTGTCTGACCTTTAAAAAACAATTCAGCTTCAAGACCAGGTATTAATACCAACCTAAGAAACCCCAACAACCCTTCCACACCATAATTTTGGCTGTGGTAGGTCACTCTCCCTCAGATTACTGGGGGCAATCATTACATCTTGGTTGGAGTTGACCATTTTATTAAATAAGCTGAAGCTTTGATCTCCCCGCTCATACTTCTAAAGCCACTTGCTACTTTCAAATATCAAAATATCTTCACACGGCATGGTTTCCCCCAGCCTTCCTTTGTGACATGGGAAAAACTTTACCTCCCAATTGATAAAGCTCCTTGCCACCTCCATGGGAACATAACAACTCTTCTCAGCCCCCTACAACCAGTCCATAAATGGGGCCGTAGAAAGAGTTAACGTAACCCTGGTCTCTATACTCCACAATTTGGCCAATTCAGACCCTCTCCACTGAAATTTCTACCTACCCAGCATGCTCATGGCCTATAATATTAGTTATTATTACATCCTTAAAATGTTCCCTTTACATCTATTGTATGGATGAGAACTGAGGGTTTTGGTTTCATTATCAAAAGTATTATCTATGACAGGACTAACCCTGAACAAGCAATGAAAAAATTGACCCATTATATCATTCAACTACAAGCAGAGGCTATGACTAACTTGGTTAAGACTGTCACTAAAGAAGGTCAAGCTGCTAATGTGAGCAGGGACCCTCTCTTTCCTTCTAAGTATCAGTCTTGGTACTGTATCACCATAATTGGATTACCCCTAGAGTGAGAAGCTTGGGTCTATCTGAGGGGCCTTTGTAAACACATATAAGTGAGGGGATGAATACTACATAAAATTCCTTGCTTCTGGAGTTACCATCATCCGGGTTCATGGTTGTTTCTTATATCTTTATCCATCCCCTACCACTATTAAGGGGGGTAATGTAAGATAATTACTAGTCTGATGTAAGATAAGAATTTTGGAGGTAAACAACATTACTATTGGCAAATGACCCTGATCAATTCTTGGTGGAAACCCACAAATTTTTGTAATACTTCAATTCATACTTCTCAGGCAAATAGTGCGAGTTTAGGTAGTCAGATTGCCATGACCATGAAGATTAATCAGGGGAGTCTGTCTAAGGTTCCTCCTAAGGCACGCTTCCAGTTTACTTCAGACACCTATAAGGAGACCACCTACTTTTATAGAGTTAAAGGGGGTCCTGCAAGGTGCAAATATTTTATCACCCATTGATTGGTTATTATTCTAAATCTTTACCTAACAGACTTGTCCTACCCAATATCAATCCTCCATCAGCCATTCCATTGAAGCGAGCTGAAAATTGAGAGTTCTGATAGATTGAAACCCCATATACCCTAATTTAGATACTTGTAAGTTATAATGAATTTCTCAGCCCTCAAACTCAGAGCTTCAGATAAATTAATAACTAAGCAGCAACATAATATTAGGGTTCTTTTTTGACCCTATTGCGGCAACTAATAAAAAAAACTATAAAAAACTCATCTTTATTTTAATTCAAATGCTATTAATTTTAAAGATAAGTGGTCCCTAAAACTCATGAATCAAATATTCCTTCAGTAGAGAATTTATTTTCTATTGCATAAATATTGTTGAATTCAGGTGAAAAATGCACCAGCGAGCATAACAAATCGCTTAAATCCAACAATCCCACAGACTTTAGTGGTGTGACATTTTCTAATTAGTTATAACTTAGTTTAAAATGTGTTAAAATTCCTTTTTACTTATGTTCAAGGAATTGCCTCTTGGACTGGAAAAGAAAATAAAAAGGCTTGAGTCAAAAGAGTCTTTATGGAGACAATTAAAGAATTCCTAAGGTGTTCTAGATAGCCATTAGCGTTCCCAAGATTATAGTAGTGTTGTCAAGATATATGAATACATAGGACAACTTCAAGACTCCCATTATCCCATACATGGCCATTTGGAACGTTGCGAGAATATTACCAGCCCTTAGAATTAACTGGTTGGTTTAAAATTCTTCATTAGTTTATAAGCACATTAAGGTCAATCTTCAGGCGCAGTAATCTTCCAGTACCCACTGGACAAATCCATAACAGAGGAGTATTTGATCTTGAAAGTAGGCGGAATGAGTCACCAATCTTTGGCAAATGGTAACTATCATTTTTGTTGATTTAAGCCTACAGTATTCCTTCACAACCCTACTACTACATTATTTTGGATAAACAAAAGGGTTGAAATACAAACTTTATGCAAAGGCATAAAAAACATTGTTCACAACTGTTTAAGTTGATTGCACCTGAGATTATTCATCTTGCTCTTTTGTTAGGGATGAGACTGGAAGATCTTGGCATACTAGTTTATCATGATAAAATACACCCTTCTTCTTTGAAAATTTGTATGTGGCATTTAGAAAAATTTTTGGTATTCTTCTGACAACAGCTCAAAGCTAGCTTGTTGTTCAATGATCATATTGCCACTAATTAAAGTCTCCAAGAGGGCCACCATTGAGGAGAGTTATAACCCAAAAAGCACCCTGTTAAAATAGCGGAACTAGGGTCTCTTTCCTAATTATAGCTCGCTTCAGCTTCCTAGATTCTTTCACAGATTCTTTATATCTGCAATCAATAGTTGTTTGTGATAAATAGTCTAATAAAATATCCGGGTGATTGATACTAGTATGAAGACTAGTATCCAGTTAACCGTTCACAACCAAATATTTCTTCTGCTCAGGGTCCTCCTTGGAACAGGTACAACAATCTCCCTTCAACCCAAACTTTAAAGTGTCTTAAAAACACACCAGATAAGAAAAATACTGACCTTTAAACTCCTCCTCTGGAGTTGGCATCTTTTGGATGGCAACATAAGTTAACCTACAAATAGCAGTTTCAGTATGTTTTAAGAAAACCTCTTGTAAAAAATTTGATTTATAATTCCGGATTAGAGGTCCTCACCATGAAAATTATTCAGAAATTATAGTCCATTGGTTTTCTTGGTGAACTTCTTACCCTTCCTCTATTGATGAAGGAGCTGCGGAGTAATTGATAGTAATCAGCACTAGGGTATCTGATCCCTCTACCATAATCCTAAGAGATACAAAATAAATACAATAATTTATATAATAAACTAAAAATGGTTGATATTAAAAATATTTTAATTGTTCTAATTTATAATATAATAAACAATGAGAAATGTAGGGTTTTCAGCGCCTAACTCTTCTGTTAGCACTCCAATTGGAAACAGCAGATTCCACTGCTGAATTATCCTTGATAAATCGCTTTAATGATAAATGAGGCTTCCGCTCATTCATCCATCTAGTTGGAATCCACCGCTGACTAGATAATGATCCTCTATGGGTTGTATTTGGAGGTAGTGTGTCCCAACGCCCAACCAACCCCAGCGGAGTAACCCCATTAAGCTAGCAACCTACTTAAGTATTGGGACCCTTTACTCATTATCAACACGTCACGTTGCCTAAAAGGTTAAACTGCAATGTGCAGACAAAAAAAGCGTTGTCAAGCCCAGAAACTACTCGATATACCCTTAATTAATTGGCAACAAAACCATTTGACCCTAAAAATTAATAAATTATTAATACTAAACTTGACAGCTTTGGAGAGGATACCCCGGAGGTAGAATAGGAACCTATCACACTGCCTCCCTGAGTTTGATTCTGATACAGGAACTTTGGGTAGGGGACAATTATGACTGTGTTGGCGTTGTGCACCAATGCTCAAACAGAGATAGTGATTAGCAAAGGTGGTCCATGGGTTTTCCTGGCCTAATATATGGCATGCATGGAGGATTTTCAGATTTTATCTCATTTACTATTCATTCAATTTCCCCTTAATTAGTGTGGTATCATCCCCTGGTCTGCCTACCTCAAAATAAAATAAAAATATGACAGCTTGATTGCTTTTTTATTGTTGGAACTCTTTCTCCACATAGCACTAGTATCCAGCGAATCAAAATTTGGTGAAATACTCAATGTATGTTCAAGATAATTTGCAAACAAAAGTTATATGGAATGATAAACCCCACATCCACTAGCGGTATTGCCCCTAGTGGATAAGCATATATAATAATTGTATCAGGCGGGATGATATGAGCCTATATAAAATCCTAACTCACTGATCACAAAGAATAAAATAGCATTTATCTTTTACCTAAGCAATAATTAAAATTAATTCAATGGTTTATTAGGACCCTCAGTCCTGAGTTGTCAGACTAACTTGCCAAAATACTGTTATGGACCCAGCATATGTCAGATCTAAAATCACAAAAAAGTTCAGAATTTTTTATAAATGAATTTTCACTCTCATATTTCTTTAAGGCCCTAGTGGGAAGTTAAAATAGACCCTATTGCTGACTATAATTTGAGATTTTGGTCTTACTATGGTCACCTTTTGTTGATACTGAGGCATGCCCTCTTATCATTCCACCTTTGGAGAGGGTGGCCATAATCATGAGCCTCATACATGATACTCTTTTCAATTGATTCAGTCTTCATTTTTATAGGTATCAGGCCTTAGCTCTGATCTCTATCTTAGCGTCTAGGGGATGTCTTAAATAACAGAATGGACTCTGTAATTCAATAAGTAAAACCCTTTATCATAATGCATGATTGCAGAGTAGTCACAGACTAGCTGTTCTCCCAAGATAAGGTCATAGCTGGGGCTATCCTTGGCGACAGCCAAGGTTATGATAATTTATTGAACCTGATTTAATAAGATAAATAAAATATGGATTAAGTACATTGCAGGCCAGCCACTTTTTTACATCATTAATGGTGTAAGTCATGGGCAATCTAGATGCGTTTCATTAATTTAGACGAATACTTTAGATAGGAAATCCACCGTCAAAGATAGCGTAAATAGAGCCTAATGAACCCATACAGAAACTTGAGTTACTGAGATCCCATACTAAGGGGAAAGTTGAAAACAAAGGAGAGTCATCAGAACTGAGTAAGCATGTTGGGTTCTTTATTTTAAGAGAACTTAGTTGTTGGAAATTTGGTTGACCATATTATCCATCTCACTTGCCAATTAGAATTACAAAGAATGTATAATAAGCTATTGTTTGGTAATGGTTGCCAACTAAATTATTAATTGTAATTAACTAAAGGATATAATCTGACAATTAGTTTTAAATTATAAATGGGGATCATCCCCCACTAAAATGTTAGTCATGGTTAACCAAATGATATAATTCAATATTTGGTTTGAATAAAATTGCCAGGGATCATACCCAACAATGCTACTTAGGCAATTCAATGAGGGCTGATTGTCAATAATGAGATGCCATATTTAATCATTCAGGAGAGGCGCTGAACAATTAGGTCTTTTTCACGAAGTTACTGAAGCGTTTTAAATCTTGTTTGGCAGTAGTTAGTAGTTTAATCAGGTAATATGGCCCCAGCCCATCTATTTATGGTTCCTAACACAAGGGGATGGCTGCTGATCTGTGAAAGTTTACATTTCTGAGAATTAACCAATACTAAGGCATTAGCCATCATTAGAAGTAAATCCTAAAGGTAAGAAGTTTGAGAAGACCAATCAGTTGATTTTAAAAAAAATATCCAAAAAGTTGTCCAGCTTCTGAATATAAATTTCCTAGCTTTCTTTAATAAAACGTAGTTCAACTGAAATATCTATTATACTAATTCTTAATTAAAGAATGAAGGAATAAAGGTCCCTAGTTGTTTTTCAAGTAAGTTCACCAGAGTGGATTCATTGCCACTTATTGTTAAGTCTCAACCTACTAGTTGTCGCCATACATCTAGGACCTTTTTATTTTTCACAACTAACCTGTGCGTTAAACTACCAAAAGTTTACACTAGTGCTTACTACAGGGGTGTAGTTGAGTCTTGTCAAAAAACCGCCATGTCCTATGTTCAGGGTGAGATTCAGCGGCTATGGAATAGGATGGAGAGTGTAAATTAGACCACTTTAATATTAGCAGCTCAGGCCAATTTATCCAGAACAGAGAATCACGTTACCAATGTGGAAAAAGATGTTAACCTTGCCGCTGAAGTTAATAATAAGTTATTTAGAAAATATCTGAGTTGAGAGAAGAAATAATCTAAAGTGGAGTAGGATCTAAACATGTTCACAGTAGAATTCAAGTTGATGATGGGAAAATCGGCAATTCTAGGAGAAAAATGGTCAACTTCAGAAACAATCACATGAATTGGAAAAACATTAATGTATTGTATCCATGTAGAAACTGAGATTGGTGACCAGGACCTATACAAAGATGAAAGCAATATAGGGAGCATTCAGGCTACACAAGATATGCTAAGTGCCTATTCTGCCATTCTGGTGATGACCCCTGAAAACACACCAAAAGGTGCTAGAAGGCTAGCTGCGCTGCTATCCTGCAAACAATCCTGTAAAACCAATTAATTTTGGCTTATCCTAAAATTGCCACCCTTTCATTAAGATAATGTCCCATCTTTATTCAGATTGTTAAAAAAGACCATTTTTTGGTTGCAGTGATTGCCAAAAGCTGTTACCATTATCAATTGTTTAAATACCACTTGTCTAAACTTGTTACTACCCCATTTGAAAGGGTAAAATTGGTCACTAAGGAGGAAAAAATTCGATTATGAAGGAATTCAGCTGCCCTTAACTAATGGCTAACCAAAAGCAGGAGTTCATGGTAATAAAATTCTGAAAATGAAACCTTAGAAGAATTTGCTGACTGTTTCTATGAAGAAACACAAATCCTAATGGGAGGTAACAACCTGAGCGATTTTGACGCTTGAATTGCCATGAAGGCAGCACTTCAACATCATTGGGATTTACGCCATATCATGGCATCAAGATTCATCAATAATAATACTACTTCTCAAATGGTGGAGCACTTGTTAGAATCGGCCTCCACCATTTGACTCACCAAATTGAAGTGTAATAACAACTGCTTTTTAATTCAAATTAGCCAAAAAAATCCCAAGCGCAAAAAAATTTACTCAATAAAATGAAGAAAAACCTGTTGATCTGAATTGGCCTAGTAACGGGCCGCATACATTATATAACTGATGTGGAATATTGGACACTATGCTGCCCAGTGCCGGAATAAGAACCAAAGGATCAGGTGAACTTTGTTCAGGAAAACAATGTCTACAAGGAGTCAGGTTAAGGCTGCGGTCTAGATGAGGAATGATCTAGATCCACAGATTGCCCAGTTCCACCAGAAATTTTTGACAAAATTGATTTTCTGATATCTTTGCATTTGTAACTGTTTACAATTCTCCCCAGCTAATCACAGTCCAAATATCCATACAATAACTCGATCAAAAGCAAATGCAATTAATCCTGAAATTATATTAGAAGTCCCTTGTCCTTATGCTTGTCAACTGTTAGAAAAGGCCCAAAATGCTGACAATCATGGAAAAGTTCTAAAGATGAAGTTTGAAGACTTTAATTTGAAATTCCATTGCTACCATCAAGGATTCATTTCCTGATATATCATCCCAAAAATTATTCACACTCTGGATATGGCAAATGATGCCGCTATACATTTAATAAACTATAAATCCTAATACTTTAAGTGTGTTATTCTGACATTTTGGTTAGCCTGGTAGAAGCAAGGGCTATTATCAATAGCGGTGCGCAAATCAATATTGTGTCTGCCAAATTAGTAAAACGTCTAAAGATATTGCCAGTAGTAACACATTGAAAGCATTATGTGAGCTGGTCCCAACTCTACTACTTCTTGTGTGGGCTTATAGTGCCTTGACCCTTTTTGGATCCCTAGTCGTGTCTGAGCCATAGATTGTTCAAGCTAATTAGAATCATGATATTCCCAATGGCACTGAATTCATGCAGAAGTACGGAGTAAAGTGCAAATTTGAGGAAGATACTCTGACAGTATTGGGCCAGATGCTACCATGAACTATCATCAAAGAGGATACCCCTTCAATTGGAGAAATAACTTAATAACATGATGTATAAGGATTAAATCATTCCTGTTAGATATAAACTAGACGGGTAAAAGATCCAGCCTTTACCAAAACGCGTGAATGAAAACTGAGAATTCCAACCAGAATAAAAAAGAACTAATCATACTTCTTGGGATGCAGACAGTGGTTAATAATGGACTGATGCTGATAATTCCTGCGCAATTATATGTTGAAAATAAGGCTCCTTGGTGAATCAGAACGAACCTTGGGTATCTCCAGGAATCCTAATTCCTGGTCTTGGGGAAATCCATATAATATTAGACAATCTGAGAAAAACGCAAATTGTAATTATTTGAAATCAAGAAGTTGCGTTCACCCAGTACACCTCTATAACAGAGGCTCATTCCTTTCATGAATTTGGGGATTTGAATGAAATGGGATAACCTTATTCAGCTGGAAAAATATATATGTTAATTGCTTGAGAACAATTATTAGGATTAACCATAAAGATCAGCAAAATGAAGTATTAGCTTTAATCAAATAAAATTGGACTTAAATTCTGCACAAAATGACCACAATCTAAAGTGCGCAGAAAACATACTCCATCAAATTGACACTGGAGATGTTGGCTTATTATAACTAAACCTATTTGAAGGTCCCAAACCGCTGAGGCAATAGTTGTCAAAGAAATAGTAAAGTTGTTTGAGCACAAATTTTTTGTGCCTTCATCCAGCCCATGGGCTAGTCTGATAAATTTTGTCAAAAGGGCAGGTCAAATTGGGTTGTAATGACTATTTCCATCTTAATAAAATCAAAAAAAAGGGTTTTTTACCCCTTGCTGTAAATTGGGCAATTTTTGGGTTCGTAAAGGGGGCTTTTTTTTTGGCAATGGCCCTTCATCTCAGTATTTGGGAATTGATATGCCCTTTTGGGGGACCGGGAAAGTATGCCAAAAGGTGAAAGGGGCTTTCCCAAATCCCGGGATGGCTTGGGGTTTTTATAATCCCCTCAACTTTTAAACCCGGGCATGGATACCATCTTAAAAAGATCTCAAATTTTTTTCTAGTTCTTTTAGATGAAATTAATTTATCTAGTCAAACTTTCACAGGAACCGGGCATTTAAAAAATTTTTCCCAATTTAAATTAACTGCTGCCAACTTTAAAATAAACCCCCAAAAATCATTTTGGGGAGCTTTTAAAAAATTTTGGGGTTTTTTTAAAAAAACGCAGATGGATTATAGCCTCCCCTAAAAAATTAATGTTTAAAAAAGGAAGATCCCCACTAAAAAAAATGTTTGTGAAAAGGGTAAGTTTTTTTAAAGGGTATGGCAGTTATTATCGTTTTTTTAAAGGACTTTGCAAAAATAGCAGATCCATTATTCCCTCTGGGAAGGATCCCGAAGAAAAAATTTTAAAAAAGGAAAAGTGTTTTAAAGGTTTTTTGAGGTTGGCAATACTTGACAATAAAAAACCCGTACTCAAACACTGAATTTTTCCCAAACCTTTTTTTTATACAATCAGATGCATTCTCACGTTGATAGGTTCATAATTTAAATCCCCAAATGGACGAACAAAATTAAGATCCCCGTGGCATATTCAGCCATAACATAACCAAAGGCCAAAATTAATTATATATTCACTGAAATTTTAATGTCTTTTATTATCTTGCTTTTAAAAAATTTCAAAAATTTTTGATCAAGGGATGCATTCCAAAATTTAAATAATCTTTCATTTTAAAAGTTTCCTTTAAAAAAAGAACCTGAAGGAGACTACTTTTTATTTAGCCCCTTTAAATTTTATATGATTATAAAAAATTCGTGCTGGGGGTAAAAAAGAAAAACCTTATGGTTTCCCGACCAACCAAAATTTTGCCCCGTGCAAGATAGTGCCAAAATTCCATTTAAAAAAGGAAAAAGGGGTTTGGAAAAACGACCACCCAAAAAAACGGGTTTTTGAAAAAGCTATGGAGGGGCAGAACAAAAGAACGGACAAAATTATTCTAAAATTGAATGATAAAAAAGGGTTTTTCCCAAAAAACCATTTGAACAAATGAAATAAAATTTTGCTGCTCATAAAATTTTCAGCCATGGGGCCTAAAAAATTTTATGGCCCTTCACCTTTACTATTTAAAGTTATTAGACAAAATTTTGGCCAAAATTTTTTTTCCCGTTGGCCAAATGTCAGCTCCACAAGACAAAAGAATGTGGTTACTTATTGGGAATGGACCAGGATTCACCTGGCATACAGTATTAAAACAAAAAATCTTTGGGTCCCCACTAAGTACAAATAAAAGGAAAGAAAAAATATCATGGTTTCAAATGGTAATTTTTTTGATGGTTTAAAAATAAGGGTTGATTGGGGCAATGCAATGAATCTTTTCCAAATTTTCTGGGCCAAATGATATATAAAAATCCCCCAAAAGACCTGAATGAAAATGGGAAAAAATTTTTTCCTTTTCTTTCCCCCAATTAAACGAAAAGATTGGGTGGGGGTTTAATTCTTATTGGTGAGACAAAGGGATGTTATAGAGTAAATGCTCCCTTCCCAAAATTTAAAAAGCTGGTTTAGGAAAAACGTCTTCCGGTTTTTCTTAAGTTTGATGCCACCTAAGTGTATACCGTTCCTCAAAGGGGAAAAATACCCTTCAACTTTTTATGTAAGATGCCGCCTTCCAAAAATTCTTTTCCCCTGCTTTGGGTTTTTGGGATAATTCTGGCCAATAAAAATTGATTGCCAACATTATGATTTTTCACAATCCCAAAGTTTCCCCCTTGAAAGGACCCAAAGGCAAAAACCTTTTAAAAAAACTATCCATAAAATTTTTGAAATAAAGATAAAAATCCCTTTTTTTACCTTTTTTCCCCTTACTATCATTTTTAGTAACCAATTTTCCCCAATTTTTCTTTGATTGACAAAATGGGGAAATGGAAATTTTGCAACCCAGTTGGGCGAAAAAGGATCATGAAGAAAGCCCCCAAAACCCGGGTGTTCAGTGGAGTTGAAAACCCCCCCACCAAAAGGGGGAACGGCACATGGATTTTTTCAATTTTTGCAAAATGGGCGCAAACAAAAATAGAAAACCCCCCCCTTTCCCCCTTGGCATGCCCTTGTTAGTAGTGTACCCCTCAATCGTGGGAAAAAAGGGGGGCCCTCCAAAATTTCTAAACACCCTCTCGGGAAATTTTAAAATTTCATAGAGGATGGGTGGACTCAGGGTTTTCCCCGGAGGGAAGGGGGGAAGCAGCGAAAATCATATTCTTCAAAAAGTTAATAATAAGACCGCGCCATCTGCACGGGGCCCATGATGGAATGAGGGAAAAAAACCTATTCATTTATTTGACCGATTTCTGGCCTTGCACCATGATATCCCTTTAATGAGAGGGGCCCCAAAATTTTCAATCAAACATTTGTTTTTAAAAAACCCCCTCGCCCCTTACCCCGGGGAACATGCCATTTTAAAAATTTGATCAGGGCGTGGAGGGATATCACCCTCATTCCCATGGCACCCCCTCCCCAATGGCAGCGTATCTCCCCCTTCCCATCACACGGAACACCCACCCATCTGCGGAACTGCTCTCTTAAAAAGACCAATTTTATCAAATGTGGGGTTCCCGGAATTTTTTGAGGACAATATGGATGAAAAAAGCCCAACATGGCAAATAATCCCTTTTGCCTTCTATTTGGGGCAAAAAAGTGCTTATTTGGTTTAGCCCTTTTTACAAAGGGCCATCTCACACACAGACTGCCCCAAGCAGGCCGAATTCTGAAGACTCAAGCTTGCCTACAATTTCCCGGGAACAGATTCAGGCAGATGCCATGGCAGCGCAATGGAATAACCAATCAGATCCTGCTGTATATTGCTTACCCAATAAAACAATGAATTTTTGGAACACAACCAATCAAACACCTCAACCAAGCTGGAGAAAATCCACCATGCACCACTGTGGATCACTCCCAGCCAATCACATGTTATCAGTGATGATATAGTTCATACAAAAATGGAAGACCATTTCAGCCAATCACAATGCAACAACACTCATGCACAAACCCAATCACCCCAACACCTAGTTTCCACCACTCCTTAACAGGTAAACAGCGAAAATTTTTTGCTGATGGGGCACAAACCAGCCCACGCCTGACCCAAACTCACGGAGTAGTCCAAGCCAGAAGAAAATGGACAAAACCAGTACCAATACTGCCAACCAACACACTGGAACCAATCTGGCTAATTGGCCCCATACTTTCAGTATGACCCGTGATAAGGAACTGGGTGACCTCAGTGGGTCGCCCCAGCGTTCCTGGTGTGCAGACTAAAGCAATCACCATAAGGACACTCAACATCGCGAAAGCCAAGGCCCCCATGTCCCAGGCCAAAAAATGGCTTTCTAATGCAATATCCCCATGTACATCTTGGCCATCCAAGAACACCACTGTCCACCGGGGGAGGAGAATCATGGTCAACCCATGCTCCTTCCCAGCCAAATCCTTTTGGATGTACCACTGTAAGGGTGGTAATTAAACTAACCTTAATACTCCAGTAAATATCCAAAGCACATCCTCCCACCTGGAGAGACGGCTGCTTCTAGTCTTGAGTGAAATGGAGAAACTTTTGCCATGGCGTGTGTGTATGCCCCAAATGATCCAAACGACCGCCAAAATTTTTCTCCAATATCCTCTAAATCTCTTTCCCTGAGGCAACGTTTTCGTGGGAAATTTTAACTGCTGGCTTAACACCATTACTGACTGCAGGCCCAAGTCTAAGGCTATACCCCACGGCCACACAGAACGATGGTCATACTAAAGGCAACTGGGCCGCAATGACACCATTCCCAAATAAGCCCCCACCCTGGCCAACATAATGAGGCCCCACCACAACAATAACCAGCTGGTCTTAATGACCCAGATGACCTAATGTTTTCACCCCTATAGACTTCCATCACTGGGTATCAGATTTTACAACAACAATTATCCTTTCTCCAAACACGGTTCAATAGCATGATCATCCATCAGAAAAATACAAAAGCCACCAACCTGGCACAGGGTTCACCTGAGCACCATCCATCTTCTGGAGCTAAATCTTTGGATTGAGATGGTGCTAACAACACAGCAAGAAAGATGACCCACCCAATGAGAGCTACGCTGAGTGGGAAATATTCAAGGCTCGAGCAACCAAGAAAGCCTGCCACCCCCTGAACTCCATAAACAGCAGCAATGTCTGCGACAATCAACAAGGCTATCAGACAGCTTCAGCACTTAGAAAACAACACACCTCACAAGGGATACACCCCTCAATGGGGCTGCCTGTGGATTCCAGCTATCTACACAGGTAAACTTTCTCTTTGAAAACACCAGCCCCCTACACTAGAGTATGCTACAAGAATCCAAATACATCCTATCAGCGAAAGTCACATTGGAATTCTTCCCGCCATTTTAAACTAGTTTCAACTTTGGTGACTTGCACACAGGTCCACGAGCAGATGACTACCTGGCATCTACACCATCCTGAAATATTAGCCGAATTACACCAATTTTACACAGTCTGTACACGACAGATTTTGCATCTACCTAGAAATTAGGTACATCGTCATATTGACATAGCTGATCAATCAGAGCTTGTCGCACCCATCACTAAAAAAAAAAAAAAAAAAAAAAAGTAGACAGCTGGAATAATAAGATCAACTCACGCAACAAGTGCCCTAGGCCTGATGACACTACCATATGAATTTTCAAAAATATTTTGATTATATCACGCAATACTACTGCTGACTATAAACAAGTGCCTGGAGGACACAACCCTTCTACCTGGCTTAAGATGCATATGTAGCCCACACTCTTCAAAGAGACCAGGCAGACCTAAACAACTGGCGTCCAATCGCTCTCACAAATACTGACACCAAAATACTAACAAAAATCTTAGCTAAAGCGTCTGATTGCGTGCTCAGACAGCATACATCAGTTAGGCTTCAACCCAAAATCGTTCAATTTGGGATAACATCCACTGAATTGCCAACATCTGCCAAGCTAACCCACGACCCCTTGCTTTCCTGGACCAAAAGAAGCATATGACCGAGTGCACTGGGGTTACCTAGAACAGTGTCTAAAGGCTTTCAACCTACCACCCCGTTTTATAAACTGGTCGCTCCTCTAACGCGCTCAGCCAGGTTTGCAATCAGAGGTCCAGTTTTCCTAACCGACACCATCACCCCCAAAGGGGCCTCAAACAAGGTGACCCGCTTAGCCCCCTACTATACAATTTTACCCTTGACCCCCTCCTTCGCATTGTAAACTCAAAGCTCACTGGAATCTGGTTGAGATACAACTACCAACCAAAATGCTCGCCTTTGCTGACGACTGCATTGTTGGAGTCTCAGGCAATAGGGATGTTGGGCGATTGAGCGCATTATTCACCAGTATGAGTCAGTGAGTAACGCCATGCTGAACAAACAGAAAACAGAGGTAATTGTCATGGGCAAATTCAGTTCAAACTGGGCCCCACCCTCCCACCACCACAAACCAACCAACCACACATCCAACCACACAACAACGATCCAAGCCAGTAAAACCACTGTGTTTACCCTTTGCACACACCCCGCCACCAACCCAGTCCGTCATCTGGGCATATGGCTCAAAGCTGGTGGAAATGCACTTGACACCATCGAAACCAACATTTTTGGACAACATCACAAAAAGAATGACATGTATGCGGAGGAGTAAGCTAGTCTAACTGGAAGATTTATGTTAGCCAATTCCTGATCTTGTCAAAATTATGGTTTGCTGCCCACGCGGTTCCCTTCTTCGCCAATTTTACCAACGCAGTCTACAAGCTCCTGCAGAACTGGCTATGGTATGGTTACCGCGCACCTGTCAGGCCAGAGACCATGTCGGCCCATGGAAGAAAGGCGGGATGGGGATGCTCAATTTCATGGAACGTGCAATGCAAATCCTAGGCTCATGAGTAAGCTCTCACAACGTCACCCAACCCACCATCCCCCCACTGGGCTAAGGCAGCCCAAACCAACTTCGCAAGGGCACTACATCTGAGTTCTCCCTCCAATCCTGCAACTCTGATGAAGTACCTTGCAACACATTCAACCGCCACTGGACCGCACAACACCAACTGATATTTCAAACGCATCCTGTACAACCTAAGACAAGGGATTGGAGCTTCTCCTATGCACAGCAATTCGAAGACATTCAACATCAAACTGGTTATGTGCAACTCCACAGGGGACAAAACGGTGACTAATGCGCCTGCCCCACTACCATCCTTTCCTCTATCCCAGATTGACTACCTAGACTACCAAGACGTCCCATATGACTTGCGCACCCAAAAGCAGATATGGGACATCGTCACCTGCCCCCTCTTATCCCCACAAGTGTGCTCCACAGTGTGGCGCTACATGCGCCATATGTTTAGAACAGCTGACTGCACCTTCTCAATGTTTAAGACATGTGCTATCTGCGGCGGACCCAACACACTAGCACACCAACTGGAAGAGTGCCCGCTGTATGTGCATATCTGGGCCAATGTGATGCACTTGGTTCAACAATCACCAACAGCTGAATTCTGACTATCCCACGATATACTGGCACTCAACATGGCCTCGCCTTATCCCCCAGACGCTAAGGGCTCTAATTGTGAGTATTTCAATATGGTCCTTTTCATACAATTACCCTCTACGCTTTCAATGAGATCCTCCACAATTTCAACCAAGCCATCGTCAGGTTCCACAGCCATTTGGCTGACCACTTCCAAGCCTGGCTTTTCAGATCACTCCAACACAAATGGAAGAAACAGATGGGCAACTGGATTCCAATCTGGTTCCTTCACTATGACATTGAAAACCTCATAGTCTTCATAGGCGGTACACCCTACTAGCCCCTGAGCTGCCATGCCACTTAAGGTCTAGTCATCCACCACCCGTGGCTCCAAGCCACACCCAAGTGTGCCAAGTTGTATCTTTTGAGTTTCTATTGTTTTTGCGCTCTCTTCCCTCTTCTGTTTTACGTCTCTTCCTCTTCCCTACATATTGGATGTGTCTGTCCCCTGGTCAGCCATCCTCATATAAATAAAGTATCCTATTGTGATATGCATGGATTTGGCTGCCAAAATAAGCTTGATGCCTTATGGATAGGCCAACTCAAAGTAATTTCCAAATTGGCAATGGATGCCTATACAATTAAAAATATCCTTGGTGGTCATATAGTTAACCAAGTTTATATCAAGTATTTAAAGAATTGGCACTAAAAAGAATTAATACAAAAAATAACATATAAAAACTATCAGTAAATAACAACATAGAAAGAATTTAATAACACAAATAATAAAAAAACTATATTAAAATCATTTTTTAATCGTTTTGCACTATAAATCTTTGGGCGTTGTTCCCACCTATCATTGGCAGGGCCGCTCAGGGTTGCAACTGGGCCTGCTAGAATTAGTCCCAAGGCACTAAAGTATGTTGCTAGGATCAGGACGGTCTGAAACTAAATACCTCATGACTAGTCCCTATTGAAGAAGATCCGCTCTGATCACAAATGGAGAGCCCAACCTGGGGAGTACAGGTTTTCAGGATATGAACGGTGATGATACCCAAGTAGTCCTGGTAAGCCATGAGGGTGTTGGACTGCACACAAAAGAAGTGGCAGTATGAAGGGGACTACTGAAATGATGATTTAATTAATTCCAGCAGATGGACCTCTGAACTAGGTTTATTAATTAAGTCTTAAGAAGCAATTGTTTCTGAAAAACTATCTCACTTGGTACTCTGGTCAAGTGTAAAATGAATGTAAACTTTGTTGATCACATTATCCATCTCGCTTGTCAATCAGAATTTTTTTAAAGAAACAAAAGCAATCTTTTTGTTTAGTGATGGTTGCCAACAAATTTGTTAGTTATAATTAACTAAAGGACATACTCTGAATACTACCTTTTGATTAATAATTTAGTTTGAATCATCCTCAACTAGATTATTTATGATTAACCAAAGGATAAATTACAATGATGGTTTTGATTATTACTGTCATGGATCATCCCTGACAATGTTAATTAGGTAATTCAATGAGAGCTTGATTGCTGGTAGCAGATTTTCTTTATTGAATTGTTCAAGCAGAGGCGCTGAACAATTAGGGTCATTTTACAAAGTTACTGTAGCGTTTTACTGCTTTTTTGGCAGTAGCTTGTAGTTGTAATCAAGTAATGTGGTCCCAGCCCAACTGTGTATGGTTCCTAACACAAGGGGATGGTTGCTGATCTGTGAAAGTTTACACTGCTGATGATTAACTAAATAAGGCATTTGTCACATCGGAAGTTAATCCATAGGGTTAGTCATTTTAGAAGACCAATCATTTGATTCTTAGAGATTTATCTGAAAAGTTGTCCGCCTTCTGCCTATAAAATACCTAGCATTGTCTAATAAAAACAGAGTTCAACGGAAATATTACTATTATATTTAAATTCTAAATTAAAGATTAAAAACATAAAGATCTCTAGTTATTTCTCAAGTACAGTTTGCCAAAGTGGATTCGTTGCCACTTATTGTTAAGACTCAAACTACTAGTTGTTGACATACAGCTAGTGCCTTTATTATATCACAACCTACTTGTACATAAACTACCGATAAATTTACACCAGTTCATCTCACTTAGGCACAATAAGTAAGATTTAGTATGTATAGCCATATTTGCTTAATTATTATACAGGTGCCATCATGAGGTGAAACATTATCCATGCTTACTGCACACTCACAACTCCTTGGCAGTTATCTACCAACATTACTTGGCGATGTGACGAGGTCCATTACAATAAGTAAATTGACTTTTTGAGCTCTTTTGGTTCTTAAAATGTGAACATGAGGTCAGCGTTTAGAGGCTAAAGTAGAAGCCTTAGAACTAAGAATAAAAATTGTATTTCATAAAGGCCAAATAAATTTTCCAGATGCACATAAAGTAGCTCTTTCGTCCCATTATATGCAACTTAATTCCGGAATAGATCCCAAGGTAGAAGATTCCATGATTATAGATTTGTTCCAGGTGATTTGGTTGGTGGCAATCAAAGGCTGAGCCTTAGTATAGAACCAACCAAAGAAATCACAAGAGGTTTCCCTTCATTCAAAAAAATAGCTACAAGTGCTTGTTTTTTATCGCAAGAGTCTAATTATTGCCAAAACATGAATTAAGACAGTTCAACAATATTTTTAAACTAGAAATATCTCAGATGTGGATTTTTGATTTCCTGGAACAAGCTATTCAGGCAGGAGTGGATATGCTTCACCTTTTGCAATCCCTCAATTATCCGTAGATCTCTCATAGGCATCTATAAAAGAAGCTTTACTCTCTTGACCTGGGGCTTGATCTCATCATTAACTAGGCTTAAAGAAAGCTACAACAGTATTAACTATTGTATTGATAGTAATGGCAGGGAAAGGTTTAGAATCTCGGTCTCTGCATAGTTTCAAGGAGCTTTCTAGTTTAATAATGGGCATAAACTCTACCAAGTCAATTTTTTTCCAATGCTGATTTAGGGAAGCAACAGAGGCCTTGAAGTTTTATAGCTCTTTCAAGGGTTGAATTTTGGCATTCTGGAGCAATAGTTGGTTCTCAAAAAAAACTCTGGAAGGTCCTAAAGTCAGGACAAGATAGTTAAATTTTGATCAAGGTGATTGTAGGTTATTTCAGTGAACGGTCTAAGGTTTTCCATTTTTAGAGAAAGCATCTAGCGTGACTCAAGGGTCAAAAGGGTTTCCATCTAGGTGGATCTTACATCCTCTTGCTACATTTCCTAACTGATCCATAAAGTTGCAACTACAATAATGATATCTTTCTTTCAAGAAAAATTGGGATATCTGGGAGCAGGAATCAAGGAACCAGATGTTTCTTGTGGTCCTCAGGTTTCTTAGGTCTTTTAGTACTTCTGGACCTTCTGGTCCCCAATGCCCTGCAGGTCCTAATTGTCTTAGGTCCATTTTTCCTTTTGCGCTTCCTTGAAAGGCCAACTATTGAAATTGTTGCAGTTTTTAAGGAATAGTTTCAATTAAATCAATCTGTCGATCCCAGGAAGAGAAAAGGTGTAAAAATTAATGACTGATCTGTTCTTCAAAACAACATGAAACCCGATGTCCAATAGAATTAGTTGGATCTAAATTTAATTTATGAGTCGTCAGTTGTTCAGAATTGCATCTAAATTATTTAAAAAAAGAATAAGCAGGGCTATAGAAATCTAAAACATGAGTGCAGGGCGTGGTTAGTTCAAGTTTTAAGACTACTTCATGGTGATGCATCTCTACCACTTGAAGATTGTGGAGAATAGATGGTTGAAAAAGGTATGTTGATGGCATTTGTCAAAAATTGTAATAATCCCTAATGCCATAATTAGGCTGGAGAGGAAAAAACACTGCTTTGTACAAAAAAAGAAATGCCTTATAGCATTGCCCCTGAGAAAAGTGGACTTAGGTCACACCCTTGAAAAGCAGTGGGTGGCCGCCCCCCAGATATGCCAATCACACCCATATGATAGCATGTATCCTGAACACCAATTATTACTAAATCTGCTGAAGAGCATATTTTGTAAGTGTGGGGAGATATGCTGACAAGTACACTTTTTTCCAAATGAACTCTGATCAATTCCCAAAATGGGCCAAATTGCAATGCCCAATTGAGGGGAAAATTCCAAAGCAATCAAAGCAAAAATTCTCTGAGCGCACCAGTTCATGATTCTCAAGAAGGCAAAACCTTAAGGGCGAAAACTCCAAATCAAAAAAATGAGAAAACTCTCAAGTTGAAATTATGGGCGAGCCATCCCTTATATCCAATTATGGGGGCCCCACCAAATAACGGGCAACGTGAAAGAAATAATGGACATATTCTTACACTTGGGTAATGTTATAAAATTGGCGATTTAATTAATAAACATCGTAATTTTTGTACAGGGCTTGGCCCACAGAGCAACAGATGGATGACTTGAAGAATTGTTGGTCCCCCAAGACAAACTTAGTAAATTTAATAAAACACAAAGCAACCACTTTAGCCATACACTTTACTTATTCTAATATATATAGCAGATTCTTCTTAACACAATCTCAATTTTTTCCCTAATACCCGTAAACCTCCGTTTTAGTTTTCTTTGTCATGCTTATATAATCATGACTTTAATCAAATTTGACCCTTTTGGCTTAAAATATTCTTCTACATCATATAAAATTGGTATAGCCTCATCTCTGAGAGGCTCCAGAAAATTCTATTATTCTTGCTCTCAGCATTGCCTTATTGCCTTATGTTGAGGCGATCAAATGAATAGTAATTTTTATAAGTTTGGTATCATCATATCATCTTGCGTTGAGGTAAGCTTATAAATAGTATTCTGTTACTTGATTCTAACCAATAAAACCTGAATTGGCGAAGCTAATTGAGGCTTATCATCCAGTCATATTAATTCTACAACAGGGAACATTTTCCAGTGTTCTAGTAGGCATATTAGGGCGGATGCCTTCCATCCTCATGGCTTACTCTATATAAGCCCAGTGCTTTTGCTCACAAAAAAAGAACTGGGTATTTTCTATAATAAAACAATAAGTTCTAAAAGATATTTGGACTACTTTTTAGCCTCGCTAAGTTATAAATCCTCTCTCTCCCTAAAACCGCCTTAACTTTTTACTTTTCTTTCTCGTTGCAAACACTTTTGCAACCCATTCAATTCAAGACTCAATCTAGTTTGATAATCTCATAAGAGGAGATTAGTCTGCGCCCATGTCTGGGAGCAGTTGGGCAAGCAAGGCAAGAGGAGCAGGCGGAAGAGCCCGCGGCCTCTAACATTCGAAAACGCCCCAGAGAATCCAGCAGAATAGAAAAAAAATCTCAAAAAACTGGCGGTCACAATTTCCCTGGGGATACTCACGTGGCAAGCACGATGCAACCAGTACATCAACACGCCACACTCTCAGCCACTTTTGTCAGTGGAATTCAGAGTCCGTGTGTATCTGGACATCCAAAAAACGGCCTTATGGGAAAAATTTTGTGAAGATGTAAACAAAATTTTCCTGACCGCGGTGTATGTTGCACCTCACTCCATATCATGCGGTTGGCTGGACCTGGGTTTTGAAAGCAAAATAGCAGCAGATGAGGCTGCAGCAGTGCGCATAGTGGTTGACCTCCCCAAAGGGCAACGGGTTGTTGAAACCAAACGCACCAGATGGATAAAATCAAACCAGATTTTCCTCACATTTGACTTTTTGCCTACTACGAGTAAAATGTGACATTTTGGAGCAACACCTGAAAGATGGTCTCACCATATACGGCGAAATACAATCTTTCAAAATGCAACGTTTCACGCTGATGCCACACCTGTGCACTGGCAAAGCCATCACAGTTCTGACCCCAACTGAGGAGATTGCAAAGGACCTAACCCAGATCCCGCACTCCACTTTTATTGATATTGCAGGGCACACCACCCACCCATTCCAGGTAACCGTGGACAGCGCGCCCCCATTTGCACCCACTGTGATGCGTTCGACCATAAGGCGCACACATGCCCCATCAAGGAGGGCGTCACATTCCAAGAGCACCCCTCAGTGGCCATGGCCAGCAGAGAGGCGCACTACGAACCAACTGCAAGCACCAAGGAGGATTTTCCCATGGGGAGTACAAGGCTGCTACCTATTGGTAAAGCCCATCTCCCTGCAGGAGCGGAAGAAGGCTAAGCAAGCCCATAGAGCCGCGGCCAAGGAAGCGGCCAAGGCCACCACCACCATCCCACACTCACAACGCTAGGAGGACATGGAGACCTTCGCAGCGGAAGCAACTCAGGAATCCATCACCCAATCAGATTGGGAGGCCCATGCTGAGTGGGCCACTCAATCTGAGGATCCAATGGGAGATTAGATCTCACCCAATCGCTGCACCCAAGCTCTGGTCAAAACTGACTTGTGACCTATCCCAATTGAAAAAAAAATTTTGCCCTGCTTGACGGTGCACTGAACTTATCCGCACCGCAAAAAATTCATCTGACGTTGGGAAAACAAAAAGTTTAGGCCAAAGCCAACGTGACTCTTTCCACGAAAATTAACAAAAACCCTGATAGCGTTGCTGCTAACACCCACACTGCTGTGAAAGCCCGTGGGGACCTTGAAGAGGCTGGTGGGCCCGGGGGCCCACCCCCTTGCACCTAAGGTGCGATGGGGGAAACCTTCTCTCTAGGGACACTAAATATCGCCGGAGTCAAGGCCTCCCCATCCTGAGCTAGGAAACTGAGTTTTTCACAACACAATTTACCCGTGGATATCCTGGCCATCCAGGAATCCCACTGTCCATGAGGTTCCGAGGAAGCTTGGAAAACAATGCTCTTTCCATCCCTATCCTTTTGGTCAAAGCACTGTGGGGTGCTAATTTGGAAAAATAATTTTTTCAAATTCACATCCTCAGAAACATTCCTAAATGGCCAAGTGCTCGTCATCACCTTCTCGTGGGCTGACATTGTGCATACAATCGTCAACATTTACACCCCAAATGGTGCACACGAGTGTCAGGAATTTTTCTTGTCGGTCAAATCCCTCCCATTACTCCCTGATTCTTTCCTAGTTGGTGACATGAACTGTTGGCTAACCTCACCAACGGACTGGTGGCCGCCCTCACCCAATGCCCCACAGGGTCACGTAGAACTATGCATCTTAAAAGCCACCCTTGGGTTAATGGATGCGCTGCCATGACATGCCCCACTGCTCAAAAACATGATGCGTCCCCATATCCACAATGGCCAATTAAGGTCCATGACCCGCATTGACCTTATTTTAACGCCGGTGAAATTCCAACCCCACATCTCCCACTTCAAAAAACGAAAATGGAATTCTCCAACCACCGACTGGTCTTGATAACATACCACTTACCCGTCACAGTTGCAAAGGCCCCACATTGGTGCAAAATCTGCCCCCCCCCCGAGCTCGCGTCACCAGGATTTTCCACATGGGTGGAAGAGGCAACTTTGGTGAAATCATTTGTTGCACCATTTGTGCGGACCCCATTTCCACATGGGCAACTTTCAAAGAGGACACCATCCGCCACTATCGCCATCTCTCCTCCAGATGCTCATGAGCCACATCGGTGGTTATCTCGTGCACTCTGGCGGAATTGGCCCACTTGGAGTCCAACATTCCAGCCACAGGATACAGCCCTGCATGGGGCCGGAAGTGGGCGGAGGCAGCCGCCCACCTCAACGCACTCAAAAGGCAACACAAACATCAGGTTTGTGTCCAATACAGGGCCACATGCATCACTAAAGGTGACAAGTGCACCGCATACTTCTTTAAAATTTTGCACCACGCCAGAGCATGGCCTGCACACAGGTGCGAAGATCAGATAATTCCATTGTGGACACACCAGCTGAAGTGGCAATTAAAACGCAAAAATATTACTCCGAGTTATACTGAGCTGAACCAATTCAGCCAGCTGAAATGGCAGAATTTCTCGACTGAGCTCATATCTGCACCATTTTCTGATACCGGAAATAATGAATTTAATTACTCCGAACAAATTATGGACAGCCATTCGCGGTGCGCCAAACTGAAAATGCCCAGGCCCAGATGGCATTCCATATGAGTTCTACAAAAAATATTTCAAATATATATATCCCCATTGCTGCTCGCCTCACTTAACCAAAGCCTGATGGAAATGCGCCTCCTACCAGGAGGACATGAGGCCTTCACTGTCACACTCTTCAAGAAAGGGGATAAGCTAGACTTAGCCAACTGGTGCCCCATTACTCTAACAAACACAGACACCAAAATTTTAACAAAAATCATGGCTAACCGTTTAGGGACTGTAGCATCTGCCACTATCTCCACAGAACAATTCAGTTTCATCCCCAGAGGTCGATTTGAGATAACGTGCACTCTGTGGCTAATGTATGTCAGTCCACAGCCTCTGGGGCACTTGTATTCTTGGACCAACAAAAGACCTAAAAATAGTAAACTGGGAATACCTTAGGGCCTGCCTCCATCAATTCTGCCTACCACCCCGCTTCATAGACTGGGTGATGCTGCTCACGGAATCTGTGACAATGGCAGTGTGTGGCCCAGGCTTCCTAACGGAAGTAGTCCGCCCTCAAAGGGGCCTGCGACAAGGGGACCCCCCTCAGCCCACTATTATACAACTTCAGCCTTGACCCACTACTGCGAAATGTGAATGCCCAACTCACTGGGGTCCATGTGCCAGGCCAAACCCCAGTCAAGATGATGGCATTTGCAGATGATTGTGTGGTGGGGGTGTCTAATAACAAAGATGCACGTGCACTTGAAGCCCTCATCCAGGAATATTCCTGGTAAGCAACATGGCATTGAATGCCTCCAAAACCTAAATCATCCTCCTTGGTCAGTTTCAGAACTGCTGGGCCCCAGCAATTAGTTCCCAACCCGGCCCATCTGCTCGCCCACATCCACGCCTTACTAACTCAACACACACCGCTCCACTGGTGCTCCCTCGTGCCACGTCCTACCATAGGACCAGTGCGCCATCTGGGCGTGTGTGGATGGAGGCAGGCGGATATGCGTCAGCAGTAATGGAATGCCGTATACTGGACAACGTGACGAAGAGAATCGCTCTCTCAGAGCCCACCCTACTACCCTCACTGGCAGGGTTGTTCTTGCCAACTCTATGCTCCTATCCAAGGTCTGGTTCGGAGCCACGCCATCCCCCCTTCTCACCAAGCTTCTTCAAATCCCTGTATGCTTTGCTGCAAGGATGGCTTTGGTCAGGCCGCCCTCCACCAGTACGGCTAGAGGTCATGTTTGGCCCTCATCATCATCTGTGGCATGGGTCTGCTTGACTTCAAAGCCCATGCTGCCAAGATCCTGGGCACTTGGATCGCGGCTGTCACTGCTCTCACACTCCCACACCAACACTGGTCCCGCAGCCCACTCCAACTCTCCTGAGCCTTGGCCTCAACAATCCATCAAACCCCCACTCCCTGATGAAATATACCTCGCATCACACACATTGGCCACAGGTCCTCACGGGACTAAAACCCACTACAAACGAATCCTACTCATGCGAAGCGCAGAGTGGAGAATTCATATTAGCAGACATACAACCCGAAGAGGCCGTCCTCTCTTCAGTTCACACAAGAGTACAGGGGCTACCCATCCATGATGGCGTGATCCCCATTCGACCCCATGTCCTATCCAGGGTGGACTACCTGGACATGATGGACATCCCTTATTCCACTGGGACCCAAAAGACTTTCTGAAAATACGCACACCATCCTCTGTTGCAGCCTCAAGTCCGCTCCCATGTGTGGCACTGCACGCAGGCGGGTGTATCGTACAGTTGAGCGCTCTAACGCTTTACACTCATCCTGTGTCGTGTGTGCCAGTATGAAACGCTGTTCCACCACCTAAAGAATTGCCCCACTCTAAAGTGATATGGCGCGAAGTCCAACGTCTGCT
>JAKSZP010016551.1:0-30934 GCA_022478985.1 Massospora cicadina | reverse complement strand
GTCCACGGGACTGGTTGCACTTAGTGGACCACTTTCAAGCGTGGATGTTTGGATACTTTTCACCACATTGACACCAGTTTGTCTCATCCTAGTTCCCAGTTTAGTTCATCAAATCAGACCCCTTCCTAAACACTTTTATCAATAGTGGTGCCTGCCTCTATACACGTGACCCCCCCCTCCCAGTTTTGGCGTTCCCGCTGGCAACAGGAGATAGCATTAGCTTCTCTGGGGTGCCCTCCTCTTGCATGAGTTTCGTTTTTTATGGTGTTTTATTGGAAGTGTCCGTCCCCTGGTCAGCCTTCCCCAAAATAAATTTAAAATTTAAAATCTAAAATTTGAAGTTGATCCCACTTTGGTTTTAGCATCATTAACTGCACTTGATAGTTAATGTTATGGATATTTTTGCTTTCAGATACTCTTTCTTCACCTTTATGGAAGTTCAAAACAACAATTTTAGTGGGTACTGGGGCCTCAGAGAAATTATTAATCTAGATCTAACTGACTAACTTAGGTTACGCTACTTACCTGGTGTTATGGTTAGGGCAGGGCCTCCCAGGGTACTAAAACCTCAGACTTCAGGGTCTGGATGATTATCAAATTGCTATGTTCACTTGGCTGACCACATATTGATGGTCAAAAACTTTCTGTAATTAATTTATCTTGGGAGTGGATTGGTGGCGAAATTTTGATGTCAAAGCCAACTTGAAAGCCAATACCTAAGCTTAGTTCTTGTATAGTGGTCATACATTAATAATTTCATGTCAGACGGTAACACTTTGAGCAAATTACTAAAGTGGCCACTGTATATAAGCTTAGCCTTGCGCCTCTGCTGAGGCCCACTCCCAAAACATCCCAACTCCCTGTTTAAAGAGTTGGATCTTTATTTGATGGGGCCTTCATAAAATGCCTTACCAGATCGTTTGGAGTTTGTTTGTGTTTTTAAACTCACAATTGACCTGTTTTTCATCTACCCCCCAATTTACACTTTGACTCTACATGAAGAGGGAGCATTAGATATTTAGTTTATGGAGCAACTTGCCAAGGGAGCCATTTTTCAGCTTACCACTGCAGTATGCTTGTAAGCCTTATGGAACAACACCTGCAGCTAGATCAGGAGAAATTCCTGTTCCCAGAAAAAAAGGGAAAAAACTGATGGCCATACCACTTGTTGCCCTGGGTGAATTAGCCCATGTGGTAGAGAGATATGGGCAATGGCATATACCCTGTGTATCATGCATTTTCTGCCCATGCTTACCACCAAAGAGTTGATGGGTAAAATAGAAGCTTTGCCAGGAGGTGGTGGAGGGTAAAAGCCATCGCCAGTGGGAGGTAGGTAGCACAGGTCCCCAGGAGAGGGTATCCACAGGTTTAAGTTCCGTTGGGAAAGTCAAGTTGCATTCCACCAAAAAAGTGTTGCAAGTTAATTTCAGGCACGAAATTTTCCATCAACTAGGTTCCTCAACAATTTTGCAAGCAAGCCCATCCCTGACAGGTATGGGCATAGTCAATCCTTTTCCCACCCAATGGAGCTGGCCATATGTGGCCTGGACATGGGTGCAACCTTCCATCTGCCAGAAGCATCATCATCATTGCGCCAAGCTTGGTTGCAGCAAAATATATATTATCACCCCAAGAATTTGATGTTAATTTACTTGATTAGGTCAGATTCAAGTTGGTATCAGAAAACATCTTTGTATGTCAAATCTCTGGAACTAAATTGTGAAATATTTTCAATGGTAGTGCACTTAGTTCTCAGCTCCCCATTTCTCAAGCGTGTAGGCAGTAATCCCCGATAGGTAACGCTGTAGCTCCATTTTTTTCTCTTCTCATTATTTTTAGTTTAAATAAATTTCTTAAAAATTTCCAAATTTATAGGTGAGTTAGAGAGTTCTATTAATAACTTAGCGGCAATGATTTCCACTGTGGATATCCCTGGATAGTCCTCTCATCTTCATTTTTCTCCATCCATTAATTTGGATGGCTGTACCAAAGGTACTCTGGTTGGGGTTCTGGGTATTCACTCATCTAGAGTTCCAGGCCAGTCTTTTTATAATCAGCATGCTCCATGACAATGCTCATCACTAATATTATTGGAAAAAGCAGATGGTACACTACACCCTTGCTAAAACTATGGTAACTTGAATTATGCTACCATACCTAAACTGCATCCCATTACTCTGGAAGCACAAATTTCCCGTTATGTGTATAAGGCAAAAATTTTCTTCAAGCCATATTGATTAAATGACTAAAACCAGATTTCCATAAAAAAGGGGCAGGAATGGCTCACTGCATTCCATACCTGAAAGGTAGTATTCCAATTTTTGTTCATGTTTTTTAGGCTCAATAATGCGCCTGCAATTTTCCAACATCATAATTATGCAGCCTTGGGTGAGTTGTTAGGTATATGCTCTGTAGTCTACATGGATGACATTCTGGTGTTCTACCCAATCAAGCATCCTAAGAGATTCACCTGCGGCAGGTTTGGAGCATTTGAGAGCAGCAAATTTGATGCTATAGATTAGCAAGTGTGAGTTAAGTCCCAACTCAGCTTTTTGGACAACATTGTTTTTTATTTGGACACATGATCACTCCAGAAAGGGAGAAGGCTATTTGGGATTGTCCCACGCCTGACTCTTTAATAGAATTTGAGGAGCTTATTGGGGACTTTACCCATACTTAATAAGTTCACTCCAAAGCTTTTAAGGGCAGTGATACCCTTGTATAAATTCAGCGGGGAAAAACTCTTCAACGGTCCTCTACAATAGAGGTTGCCTCCCAGGCTGTTAAATGCACTTTGCTCTCCACGTTAGGTCTTCACCATGTGGATCACAATATGGAGTTTTATAATGGCTAGCGATACCTCCAACTTTGTTATTGTTGCTTTGTTACAAGCGGCTAAAGATGTAGTGGTGCATCCTGTATGATACTTTACCCATAAAATGTCCTTACCTGAGTTAAATTACGCATTTATGAAAAATCCTTTTAGGGTAGTTAGAGCATTGACCTATTGGTACCATCATCTTCTTGGTTTTCCCATCCATTCTACGTTTGTACTGACCATTGGCTCTGTTATACTACCAAGCTCCTCATGTTCTGACCCATAACAAACTCGCTGGCATAAGACCCTTGCTCAATTTGTGTTCTCTTATGAGTTCACAAAAGGCAGGTAGAATGGTTTATATAATGCTTTAAGCTGTAACCCTGAATTAGCTCCTGACTTCATGGAAGTAGAGTTGCATAACACTCGCCTGATGACACCACAAAGGAAGATTGTATCTAAGCAACCCTCCTCCATTGCATGCATTCTGGTGCTTGCTTCTCTGGAGAATCTAAAGGAGTATGGTATGTTCAGAAAGGTCGTTCTTTCTTAGTCCTTATCAACCAAAAATACTTTAATTCTCACCAGATTCTCTTTGATAGGAGGATATAATGAAGGGTACCATGTAAAAGAGAATATGGTATGGTTTCAGGGATGCAAGTGGGTTCCCACAGTACCACTTCGCCTATGGATAATCAAGGAACATTACAATGGGATAACTGTAGGGAACCCTGTGAAAGCAAAAACCCCGGAGCTTATCCATTGTACATATAACTTGAAGGTAATTTCTGCTCAGGTTGCAATGTATACCAAGGAGTGCCTTGTTTGCAACAGGATGAAACCATATTGTCAGCCTCTCACAGGGTCGTTAGTACAAGTTCAGAAAGAAGAGGAGCCTTGGACTTCCCTCAGTTGATTTTATTATGGAACTACCCCTCTCTGATGGATATGACGCTATCATGGTAGTGATGGACTAATTTATTAAGTTTGCCCACTTTGTTCCATGTCAAACCACAATATAAGCAGCTCAGATGGCCAAGCTGTTTGTTTCTCACATTTTCACCAACCATGTGGTTCCCCAGGAGATTGTTAGCGCCCACAGGCACAAGTTCACATCTGTATTCTGGGAGGAGTTTTGCAAGACTCTTCAAATTCGCCTGTGACATACTACTGCTTTCCATCTTCAATTTGATGGTCAGACAGAAATATTAAACCAATCTTTGGAACAATATATGCGGTGCTACATGGCAGCGGACCATATGGAATGGGCTTCACAACTTTTTTAGCACAAGAACAGTTACAACAACGCCCTTCACTACTCAATTGGGTGTTCTCCATTTTTCAACAATTATTTTTACAATCATGTCTTTAACATGGAGCCCATCTGTGGTCTAATATGAAAGCCATGGTGCATTTTGCTGAGTTTATCAAAAAAGTACACAAGGAAGTGAACACCAATTTGGACGCAGTAGTGAAGACTATAAGGAAAATTCAGATAGGTAGAGAAGGGAGGACCAGAGTATAAGGAGGGGGATCTGGTGATGTTGGACGCCAGAATTAGTCCCATCAATCAGCCATTCAAGAATCTTGGACTGAGGAGGATAGAACCCTGCTGTATTGTCAAAAAGATAGACCATGCCTTGTACCAGTTGGATCTCCCCCGTTGTTTTAAATCTGCCACTTTCAACAAGACTAAACTGAATCCTTTTGAGGGTTCTCCCTCTGTGTCCCCAGATACATATCTTGTAGATGAAGTGCCAGATTGGAGAGGGAGGGGATTGTGGCCACTCATTGGGTGAAAAGAAGGCTTGAGTACCTGGTGTCATGGAAAAGATTTAATGCCATGTAAAATAACTGGTTACCAGAATTCAACCTTGTCCATACATAAGAACTGAATGATGCATTCTACAAGCGTTTAAAAGAATCAGCAGGGCCTAAGGCTAAACTGGAAATCACTACCATGAAGCTGGCTCCCACCCATAAGAACTTTAATCCTGGCTGAAACCCCTGTAGGTGTGGTGGTGCCTTAAAAAACTTGAGGGTAATGTCATGGTTAAATAACATAATTGTGGGAACAGATTTTTCAAATAAGGCTGAGTGGGATGAGGCTAAGGGGACAAAGTTGGTGGGCCTGCCTGATCTAAAAAACACCCTGGACCAACTCTGGGTAAGGGCAAGAAATGCCCAAGTTGGTTCTGGGGGTGTGTGATAGCAAGATGTATTACATCCATGGCATTAAATTGCACCAGCTATGTTGAGAATTATGATGGGTTATTATGTTTAATTGGAGAATGGAGCTTTGAGCCCCATTCATTTTTAATTTTATTCAGGAAAGGCTGACCATGAGACGGACACTTCCCATATGTAGAATAAAAGAACTAATATAAACAAGAGGCACCCCAGAGAAGCTAACGCTGTCTCCTGTTGCCAGCGGGAACTCCAAATAAAGGAAGGGGGTTTTGTGAGTAGAGGCTTGCGCCACTATTGAGCACATATGCAGGAAAGTGTCTGAAATGATGAACCAAACTGGAAACCAGGACAAGACCAACTGACGGCGACGGGATGGTAAGTACCCAAATAACCATGCTTGAAAGTGGTCCATGAGGTGCGACTGGAATTGGCGTACAACTTCCTGGGGGGTGGGGATAGATCCTGAGATGGCATCCAAGACAACCGTGTGGATAGTCCACATTGCAATTGTTACCACTAAGGCTCAGAGAGAAGGTTGTATAGTAGAATTCAAGGACAAGGCAAAGATGTCCTTAAATAGGATGAAGGGCTGTGTTTGCTCCTAACAAAACAGACTTTGAACATTACGCCAGATAGCTTTTGATGGAGGGCACTCTTCCAGGCGGTGGACCAAAGTCCCATATTGGTCTCACACAACACATGAGGAGTGTGATGCATTGGATCACTCAGCAGTACGGTATATCCATTTTAAGCAGCGCCACACATGGATTCAACATGCAGCTTCAAAAGAGGATGATGGGCGTACTTTCAAATGGCTTTCTGGGTTTCTAGGGTGTAGTGATGTCCAACATGTCCAGATAATCCACTCTGGCCATGATAGGTGACCTCCTCAGTATCAAACTGTTCAGAACAGCTTGTCCTTGTACATCCTGTATGAAGTGGGGAGTAGGGAGACCCCTCTGTGCAGTGTGCCCACTGATGTAAATTCTGCACTCAGCACTCCGCATGGAGAGGGAAATTCGTTTGAAGTGGGGCGACGTCCCATGCGGGCCCTCAGCAGAGGGATATGAGGCAAATCATTTTAACAGAGAATGGGGGTGGGTAGGATTGCTGGGTCCCAGGGCGCGGGAGAGATTGGAGCGAGCTGCACATGACCAGTGTTGGCTTGGAATGTGGGGTTAGTGACTGCAGCAATCCAAGTTCCAAGTATTTTGGCAGCATGGGCCTCAAAGTTGAGCAGGCCCATACCACCACTATAGTGAGGGCCAAACAAGACATTCAGGCGCACTGGCGGTGGGCGGCCTAACCAAAGCCACCCTTTCAGGAGGGCATATAACGAGGTGAAGAAAGATGGGGACAAGGCGATATCATGGGCTACAAACCAAGCTTTGGATAGGAGTATAGAGTTGGCCAGCACAAAACTGTCTGTGAGGGAAGTTTGGTGTGCTCTTTGGGAGGCGATGCAATCTGTGACATTGTTCAGAATATGGTGCTCCATCACTAATGAGACATACCCTCCCAACCTCAGCCACACATCCAAATGACGCACCAGACCAGCAGTGGGTCTTGGCATGAAAGGGAGCACAAGCGGAGCAGTAAGGGGTGGGTGGGGTGAACGAACCTATGAACTAGCTTCTAAAGCAGGTAGGAAACGGGGTGCTATTGACCAGCAGGCTTGGAACCGACCAAGTAGAATGATTTCATTTTTGGAGGTGTTAAGTGTAGCATTACTTATCCTGGAGTAAACATTGATAGTATCCTCAAGCGTGTGTGCATCTTGGTTGTTAGAAACCCCAACCACATAATCATCAGCAAATGCCAACATCTTAACTGATGCTTGGCCTTGCACATGGACACCAGTAAAGCGGGCATTCACGTTGCACAAAAGTGGGTCAAGGCTGAAGTTATATAAGAGTGGGCTCAAAGGGTCCCCTTGGTGGAGCCCCCTTTGAGGATAAACTACATCAGTGAGGAAGCCAGGGCCACGCACAGCCATTGTGGCGGATTCTGTAAGTAACATCACCCAATTAATGAACCAATGGGGGAGGTGAAACTTGTGGAGGCAAGCTTTGAGGTAATCCCAGATGACTCTATCATAAGCCTTCTGCTGGTCTAAAAACAAGTGCCACAGTAGCCATAGATTGGCAGATGTTGGCTACAGTATGTATGTTGTCCCATATAGACCTCTTGTTAATGAAACTAAATTGCTCAGAGGAAATGAGATAAGAGGAAACTTCCCCTAGGCGGTTGGCCATGATTTCAGTAAAAAGTTTATTATCTGTGTTAGTAAGTGATATGGGGCACCAGTTAGCCAAGTCCAGCTTATCCCCTTTTTTTATACAGCATTGTTGTGAAAGCCTCCTGGCCTCAGGAATGAGACACATTTCCAAAAAACATTGATCCATTGAGGCAAGCAGCAAAGAGGAGAAATAATTAAAATATTTCTTGTAGAACTTATAAGGAATCCATCTGGACCTGGGCATTTCCTGTATGATGCACTGCAAATGGAGTACCAGAATTCATACTGAGTAATTAAATTTATCAACTCCAGAGGGAGGATACCCCAGTGGTAGAGTATGGACCCTCTACCACTGCCTCCCAAGTTCAATCCCAGTAATGGACTTTGGGTAGGGGATGATTTTGACTGTATTGGTTTTGTGCGCCAATGCCCCAAACCAAGATAGCGAATAGCAAAGGCAGTCCATGGAGTTCCTGGACTATCATACACTGCGCATGGAGGTTTTCTGGGTTTTATCCTCCTTTCCCATTTTCTTCACTTCCCTAATCGGTGCAGTATCATCCCCAGGTCAGCCCACCTTGAATAAAATTTAAAATTTAAAATTTAAATTCATCAACTCCAAAATAATGGGAAATGGTGCAGATATGTGAACATTTGAGAAATTCAGCAACTTCAGCCAGTTTGACTGGATTAGTTTGATATAATTCAGAGTAATAATTTCGAAATTTGATTGCCACTTCATCTGGAGTTTCTGTGATGGAGTGGTCTGGCTGCCTCACCTGTGTGCTAAGCTCTGTCGCAGTGTAAAGAATTTTCAAAAAATTAGTAGGCGGAGCACATGTCACTGGATGTTATATTTTTTGCTTTCTACTGTACAAAAATGCAATGTTTGTGTTGCCTTACCAGTGCATTGAGGCAAGCAGACACCTCTGCCCACTTGTGACCCCAAATTGGGCTGTACCTGCAGCAGGGACATTAGATTCCAGATGGTCCACTTCTGCAAGTGTGCACAAAATGACCACTGAGGCAGCCCTATAGTGATGTGATGAGATATGTCATGCCTGTTGGATGGTGTTCTCTCTGAAGTTTGACCAGGTTGAAAGTGGGTCTGCACAGAACGGTATGGTGAACTCTGGTGATGAGGTTTTTGTGTCCACCCATGAGGAAAACCTGGGAGATGTGATCTCAGATAGGCAAAGTTTGCACCACTTCAGCACCTGTGCTGCTGGGTTTGGCAAAGAGAAGGAAATCAACACTAACCTGTGGTAAGAAAAATCACTTTTTGTCTCATAAAGTGTGCAACCTGAGATCAAAAGTTTAATATGGCAAGAATAAGGTCAATGTGGGACATTGACCTCAGCTGACCATTGTGCACATGGGGATGAGACATGTTGGGGAGCGGCGGTGCATTTTTAGGTAGGTTGTCAAACAGCCCCAAAGTGGCTTTTAGAACATGAAGTTCTATGTGCCCCTGCATGGGGCAGGCACCAAAGGCCAGCGGTTGGTGGCCAGGTTGGCCTAGCAGTTCATATCGCCCACACCAAATGAGTTGGGGGGAAGTGGGAGGGAAGTAACAGCTGAGAAGAATTCCCAGCAAGCCTGTGCACAGATTAGGGTATAAATATTAACAATAGAGTGCACTTTGTTATTCCATGAAAAGGACACAATATGCACATGGCCATTAAGGTATGAATTATTAGAAATAAATTTAAAAATTAAAGATCACACATATAAGCATCCTACATTGCAGTGACCAAAAGGAAAGGGAGGGGAGGAGCATGGTTGCCCATGTGTCCTCAGCACCATATGGACAGTGGGTTTCCTGAAAGTCCAGGTTGTCCACAGGTAAATTATTTTTTAATAAAATCAATTTTCTAGCCCAGGATGGCAAGGCCTTGAGTCCAGCAATGCTCAATGTCCCTATTTTGAAGGCTCCCCCATTGCACCTTAGGTGCAATGAGAAGGGCCCCCCACTTTGAGCCCTATTCAGTTTAAAATATTACTAAATCTAGTAAAATTCTGCTTCAGTCAATCACCCAAATGTGAGCTTACTTGAGCTATAGTATGAAAATGATGAAAAGCCGTGTTTATTATTTAGATTAGGTGCAGTGCCTCACCCAATGGAAAATGATCCCAATTATTTAAGAATTGTTTTATGAGACCAACCATCTATGTTGGTCAACTTGTTTACAATAAACCTCATTTATATTTTTTAAATGAATATTTGGCTTGACCTATTTGCAGACATCCTAGAGGAGGTTTCAAATAATGTATGTCATTTTATTATTTTTTAATTATCTACTGATCCTGTTCCTCCTTTAGTGAAACTAGGCCCCTGTGAGTTGAGGCCCAAAGGGCTTATATGCAGATCTTCAATTGGTGATAGACTTGTCCCTGGGGTATAATCAAGTTCTATATTTTTTGGTATATTTGGGAAAATATATTATTTTGTATATCTTTTCCTTAGGGCCATTAGGTACTGGCACCCTTCACTGTGCTCTGTTTCCTCTGTTGTTAGTGGGTTGTCCCCTGGTTATGTGGTTGGGCATTCCCCACCACCTCTCAGGGTATGAGAGTTACAGATGCTCTTTTTACAATACTGAGTAATAATCAATTATCTCTGATATTAATTTAGCTATTATCTAGCATTTTGTATATATATAATATATAGTAGGATCTCTGCATACTGAACTTCTATATATCAAAAATCTCCATTTATCAAATTTTTTAAGTCCCATGAAATTTTTCTAACCTACAAACTATAATAAAACAGGTTTCTGTATATCAAAATTTTTATATATCAAAATTTTTCTTAGGAACTATCAAATTTGCTATACGGAGGTCCTACTGTGTGTAAAAATTAATATGTAATAATCAAATTATTATGCAAGCAAAGCTTTGGAGAGCAGCTAGTAAACCATAAAAACCAAGCTTAACTCTGCTCTAAGAGGACTTGTTATTAAGTAAACTACGTAGAATTATAATTTTTATATATTATAAATATAGAAACGTGTTGATTTTACAGATAATATCTCTTTAACATAGTATATACTTTAGGTTATAGGAATATGAAATGTCTATTTATTGCTAATGCAATAAAAATTGAAGCAGGGCTAACATCAAAACTGAACAAAAATGGTTCGCTTTAAATAAATTGCTATCTCCATCGTGAAACCTAGAAATCATGTCTACCAAATTTTAAATATATTCTCGGATCTAGTAGTTGGTAGCTTAGGCACTCTATTTTTTTGGGGGGGGGGGTAAAAGTGGTACATTTACAATTAGCGTAAGTTTACGTTAACACCTGACAACTTAAACAAGTTAACTAAATATAATTTCAGTCTTTTAAAGTCAACTTGTTAATTAAATGGAAATAATCTTTTCAGATCCCAGTCAAATTCCAGGAAGGACTAATTATGCTTTTCAAGAAGAGATTCTTGGTCACCTTGATAAGGAGAACGATGTTTTGGAAGGCAAAATAGTTACCCCTGGTAACATCATTACGGAAGATCTTGCTTTTATGAGGTAGTTTTATACTGTTTGGCTCAGAAGATCTTGCTCTTTTGCTAATTTCTATCAAAGAGGTTTTGGTACTTATAAAGATGGGGATATGATTCGGTCTTCTGTTGCGGGCTCAGTTGGCGTCTTGAATAAACTGATAACAGCATCCTCTTTTCGTGGAAGGTATTCCTTTTATCCTTTAGCCTGTTTAAATGTTTGTACGAATTATTTCAATTTTTACTTGAAAATTTTGCTAAGCCTTTTTAAGATATACCGGTGAAATAGGAGATGTGGTCATTGCTAGAATAACCGAGGTACCTCTAAATTCAGTTTTGTTTATATCAAGGTTTCACAAAGACGCTGGAAGGCCGATGTCAACGCTCGACAAGACGCCATCATCCTGCTTTCTTCTGTGATTTTACCAGGTGGTGTTCAAGTAAGGCAGTTTTTATCGGGCTACATTTTAAACTTTAATTAAGAGCATTAAAAATAAGAATCCTAATCAGGATGCTTTTTGCAACACATTAAAAAGCCGCTTAAAACCAGTTATACTCACAATCTTTAGATTTTTGCGGTATGTTTAGAACGGCTTTCCTTTTAAAATCATTAATATTTCTCAATTTTTGCTTGATATACTATTTTTTATAAAAACATGATCAATAAATCTTAGGTTGAACACGGTTTTTTGTTTAAAGGCTTATTGAAGGATTTTCATGCTCTTTTTGACCTTACTGTTAAACACGAATTGTCTAAATAAAAACTGAAACTAGCGCAGAAAAATCAGAATCTGATGAGTTGAAGATGCGCCAGTTTCTTTCCGAGGGTGATCTTATCGTGGTAAGTATCATATTGAACTTATATATTATTTTGTGAGTTTACTCTGGATTACTTTACGTAGGCAGAGGTACAAGCTCTTCATAGTGAAAATGGTCTTTCTCTTCATACTAGAAGTACCAAATATGGCAAGGTAATATTTGAATTAAGCATTCAATAACAACTCTTAAGTTAAGAAATGGACAGCTAGTTATCGTTCCGCCTCTTTTGGTTCAACGAAGTCGTTCTCACTTTGTTGTTTTGTCGTGCGGTGTTAGTGTCATACTTGGTCTCAATGGTTACATCTGGGTCAGCAAATGTATCAATATTGAGAGTGAGAAAATAACGGAGGACACAATTTTTTCTTCTAAGAATGAGGTAATCTTATGATCAATCTAAAATAACCCTTAAGGATATCACCGACTTTGAAAGAGAAAATATATCTCGGGTTGCAAATTGTATCAGGGCTCTTTCTATAACGTTGACACCAATTAACGAGACCAATCTTAGCTACGCGTATGAGGCTTCATTGCCCTATGAAGTTAAAGATTTACTAACAACACAAGTTGTTAACACTGTTTCTAAAGAAGCTTTTGCTAATAGCAATTTAGTTTAACTATTCACTGCTTTAGTTATTCTTAACAATAGAGTTCCGAACTTTACACTAATAAATTAGCTGCTATAATTAGAGTATTTTCTATCCAGACTAAGATGTTCAGCATAAAATTCACAAGAAACATAATATACTAATTCAGATCTCCAAAAATCTTGCTGTAAGCTTTATTTAGATTTTAAAAATATGAAATCAATGTCTGTCTATTCGTTTCTTTTTAGCTTTTTGACTGCTGCACGGATTTCATTAAATTTTATAAATGAAAGATTGTGCGCTTTAGTGTTTTAGTGTGTATAATCAATACAATAGTTATAAAAATAACAAAAAAATGTACGGTAACAATTTACTGTTTGAGAAATTGAAAGCCTAATATTTAATTATGCTAAAAGGTATTGTACTGTATCAAAATCAAAGTACTTAAACGATCAGGATGCTTAAATGTGATATTGGGAGATCGTATGGCCAACGAAACTAATATATGTAAATTCAGTAGACAAAAGTTAGATTACATAGCTAAATTCGATATTGTTGAAGTCAATAACATTAGAAGCTGGCAATATAGTAGGGTGAGCTTTGTAAAATTGACACCCTAGTTGAAGTCCTAATTTATAAGGTGCTTTATATGAGCAAATATAAGCTTTTTGAAGCATTATTTGATCTAAGATTTAAAGTGATATGTAAATTGTAAGTTTTTCATGATGTTGAAGTATAAAGAGTATATAAGTTTAATTTTAATCAGTGGGCTGACCTCAGTTCGCTTAACTTTGGAGGTCAACTCGCTGCTCAGGGGTCTACTCTGCAGATTAGGCACCAGACAACATTTGCTAATATCACAATTGCTCTTTTTAAGCAAATACTCCTTTGATAATACCCTTGTAACATTGATCTCTTGTATAAACTGTCCATACCCATGGCAAACTTCTTAATACTCTTAGACATTTTTGACATAGGTTGGCCCTTAAGACTCAAAGTGAACCTATCCAACCTCTCCCTTGGCATTATCAGCACCAAGGTAACTGTGATAAAGAATGTCTTCTTCTAAACAGGGCAGGTCTCAGACTGGTTACTGGACATAGAGTATATGGTTAATTCCAGACTGGTTACTATCAAATTACTATACTTAATAAAACAAAAGTGCAAATAAAAGGATAAAGTGAGATTCTGTAGAAAGATTTCTACTAAATAAAGTTAAAGAATTAATATACTTCAAGGGAAGTTCAAGATATAAAACAAATGAGATATTGAGAGATAATTGGGAATTTGAGGTTTTGATATGAGATTTTTTAAAGATCCTCTAATCAGATGTCATCTGATTGATGTTTTTGTCACTTCATCCATTTAAAGTAATTCTTGTAGCTGTGAGTGTAAGTCCCAGGGAATGTCCCCTGTGTTTTGATTGGGCTCTCTTCCCATTTCCAAGTAAAAATATTCTGAAGAGGTGTTGGGATTTTTGCCCATATTCTCAGCCTGCTAGATTGCCCAGTATTGCTAGGGTAAAATTCCCTAAGCTGAATTAAATTAAAAATCAGTTGACCCAAATTTTGGAGGAACTACGTTCAGGGGATTTTGGTATATTTTCCTGGTCATATCCATTAGGGATTGATCTGGATGAATACTTAAGATCTCATTGGGCAGAGTTACCAATAAAATAGGGGCATCTGATAGTGATTAACTATCAGGTGTACCAATTGGGATTGGTCAGGTTTCATCACCAACTGATTGGAAATAAATAGTAAGTTGCAAGGTGAGTGATACCACCTAAAAATAGAAAATTGATTGGTTGATGAGTGAACTGCCATAATGAGTAATAAGTCCCATTACCTAAGCAGGTTGCTAGCTAATTATGGTTGGCTCACTTGGGTTGAGAGGAAAATGTTAGGGACACATTTTTCAACTCTTTCTGTTTGAGATCTTGGGGATGTCCAATGACGGAATCCTAGCCAGGATGGGGAATACCATTGCTGCTGAGACAAGGATGGGTGATTCAATGGCAACAGCTGCTATTTCATCAAAGAGGTGTCAACTGAGGGTTAGACAGCTGAATCCCCCACTATATAATTCCCTAGGATTTACTATAATAAAAAACAGTGTTTTACAGTACTTAACAGAGTTTAGAGTTTACAGTAGTTACATGATCAATTTGGTGTATAGTTAGACTATCAGCTTCTATTGTGTTGTTCTATCTCAAGGATGCTATTGCAGAGAGCAATAATTGGAAGACTCTAGGAGAGAAGAGTAAAGATCTGAGTGGGGATCTAGAGAAGAAGGAACCACAATCAGGGATAGCTGCTGACTGTGTGTTGGGCTGAGAGATAGCCTGTCACCAGGGTATCTTAGAGAAGATCTGGTGGACAAGAGCATAAGGAATGAATACCTACAAGTATGGCATCAAGAGTATTTAATCAGAAATACTGGCAGAGCGTTGGGCCAAAATATAGTTCAATCTCAACTATGAATAATATTCTCCATACTATTATCAATTAATAATATATTCTATACAATGTGATGAAGTGCATGGGGAAATTGAACCTGTTCAGTAAAAAGGTTACTTAGTTGCTTGCCAATAATCAACCTAGAGTAAATTTTTGCAAGTTGGTGCTCACTACAGAGATAGTTGGTGAAGAATCTATAATAATATTGTACAAAGAAGAGCTACACAAGCTGTGGACCATGATAGCCACTGTAAACCAGAATGCCTTAAACTCAGCGGACCATCAGGAGTTTGTGGCCTTGAAAGAATGAGTCGCCAAGTTGGAGGAAGGAGTAGAGAATGTAGCTAGCTTTGGGAACGAGTTATTTGGCAAAGTAAACTTGTTGAAGAATAAAGAAGGGTACCTTGTTTGAGAGGTCCTTTACCTTGAAAACAGAGCTAGAAGCAGATTGCATTTATTTAAGAAAGTTTGGTGCAGATATCAAGAAATTAATCAAACAAGTGGAGGAACTTAAAGCTCACAGATGTGGTTGTGAGCCTGATATAACAAGCGATGCCAAAGAGGGAAGTCCTCACAAAATACTTGGGAAATCAAATACCCCAAGGAAAACGCCACCCACTTTTAATGCCATTTTGGAGATGATGCCCAAAGTCACTCCTCAAGTTAGCTGAGTAGCTGAAATGAGAGAATTGGCCAGAAATGACTCAAAGGAATCTAGGGCAATGCTGAAATTGCCAAAATTCCATTGGGATAACGCCCTAGAATTTTTCTTACTGTTCAACATGACCATGAATGGCTATGGAAATTGTTAAAAGGCGTTGACAGTCATGAACTTCCTGGACACCAACTGTCAAAACTTAGTGTTACCTTACCTAGAGGGATACAGCTGGTCATATACAGAGGCAAAGGCAGCCATCATGAAGGAGTTTGGGTGTCTAACATGCATGTCAAAATGCAAGCAGGAATTTATGGGAATCTAGTTCCATAAAGATGAGTCTCTTGCTAGCTTCACAGATCAATTTTACCAGGAGTCACAGATCCTGGCCAGAGCGAAAGTATTGGATGACTTTGATGCTAGAATTGCACTGAAAGCAGCCCTATCGCAATTTGCATCATATGATGTCTTCCATGTTTGTGACAGAAATAACTACCTCACAAATGGTAGATAACCTGAAGATTTTGGGAGCTACATTTGATGCCCCAAATAGATTCAAGTCCAATCCGGTACAAAATCTGAATCCCACAAAGGGAAATGAAGGAGCTAAGGAGGCTACCAATCAAACTGTGCCAGGAAATAAGCCCAAAGAATTCAGATGGTTAAGCAAGAAGGAGAAGGTCTGCTATCAGTGTGGTGGGAAAGGACATTTCGCCATACACTGTAAAAAGCCAAAGTATCATATTAATGTGGTCCAGGCCAAGGAGGCAGCAGCCACCAAGGATTTGGAAAAAGGGACCGCAGCCTAGACAAGGAACAGTCTAGAGCTGCGGAGAAACCTGTTCTTCCTGAAATCATGAATGAAGAAATTGATATTAGCAATCTGTTTGTAGACTATGAGAAGGGTCAGCTATATCAAGTGGTTAATATGGATGTGAATGCCATGACCAGAGCTGAGGAAAAGAGAATTGACCCCAAGATAATCCAGGAAGTTGCCCAGCTGTATGCTTGACAACTGGTGGACAAGATTTGAACTGCTGAGAATCCTGAAGAGTTATATGACATGTTGCAATTCCAATATGACTGGACAATAAGCCCTAAGTCAATATGGCAAAATGAATGGAATCCTCCAGAATTGAACCAGTAATGGTAATTTAAGCGCTTTGGAATGAGGCAATATTGGGATTAACGAGTTATATTGGATATAAAAATTTTATATTGGTTCTCCTCTAAAATAAGGCAAGGTTGACATTTGACAATTACAATTTAAATCGCCTACAATTAAGGCGATAGCAATCTTGAGAATAACCAGCCAAAGCAAGGAGAATCGGTGGAACTGAATAGTCTAAGCTATGAGAGTGGTATCATCCAAGCTGCTGTAATATAAGCGAGATGGGCGATCAAGAAGAGGTTCATGGTTAAGGGAGTATAGAAAGGCGGAATATGAAGAATCTGCGGGATTAAGCTAGATAATAAAAGAGGTTGTGGGAGCAAGTTCCCCATATTTTTATATTAGTATTTTTTGTTGTTTTGAGGACAACAATCTCCTTATCATTGGTCCTGATTGCTCAGTGGGTCAAACCCTGTGCAAAGTCTGCTGGCGTATCTATTGATACTGCTGATTTCATAACAGTGTTGCTCACTACAGGGGGCCCATTGATCAGTTATAAAAATAATAAAACTCAGTTGCCTGCAATGCCACAGTCCAGTCGCTTTGATAAGAAATCTGCACAAAATGCTGGGGCCATTACATATGAGGAATTGAAACTTGCCTTGGACACTGTGCTCAAAAGACAAGATGATTTGCTCCAGGTAGTTTGCTGTGACAATCTGCCACCATTTGATCATGATGGAAATATTCATGGGTTCTTTCAACAATTTGAGTTTGCAACCAAAGAATATTTGGACCGGTGAAGGGCAAAACTGTTGATCTCAACCTTGGATGTTGGAAGCGCTGATCAAGTGGTTTGTTATCTTCCAGATAGTTCCATTAACTATCAAGAAGTTAAGATGACGGTGCTAAGGTTGTTTGGAGAAACTGCAAAAATGTCACAACGGAAAGATGAGTTCTTGATTATTGGGTTTCAGTGAAATGAGACCCTCACCGCAATTGCTGAGCGTTTTACAGTGGAAGCCCATGTGTTGATTGGGGCAGGGATCTTATCTGAAGTTGATGTGTGCATTGCTATGTCCTCTGCGGTAAAACCATACCCTGAGCTTTTCAACGTCATAGCTCCATTGTTGGAGGTTGATATACCTCCTTTTAAACTTGTTCAGTTTGTACGTCGCTTAGCTGTATCTTTCCCGCCACCCAACATTGAACAGATTCACACTGTTGCCGTTGCTGACCCTAATATTGGGGGTGGAATCAATAAGTTGGTACATGTTTTGACAGGTTACTCCCCACAGTCCAACATACATCCCATATATGCCAATTGACAACTGACCAACTACCACTTTGACCCTAAATATGCTGATTGACAGCAGGCGTTCTACCAATCTGGGTCCAGTTATGCTGATCATCTTCAGAATACCCTTCCAAGTGGGCCAACGCATATTAAGCACAGATGTAGGACCTATGGAGTAAGTTGTTTTAATTGTGGTTGCACTGGACACATGAAATGATGATGCCCTAATTGATGGATCCCTTACATACCACAGGATTAAAGTTATCAGGGAAAAGTTAGAGCGGAGTAGATATGGGACTCTCTACTTCTGCTATCTCAAATTCATACGTACCATCTGAAGCTACTGTATTAATTGCAGCAGAAGCCTTTCAGTATGATGATACCTCCCTCTACCAACAGTCAGTTGGGGGAGTAAATGTGCCGTCTCAAACCCAAGTCAGAGAGAGGGCAAACACAAGGTTTCTGGAGCAGCCAAAGCCTTACGCTTGCCAAATGTTTGACCAAAGTCCATCAGACCAGTTAGAACCATTCGCAGATGCGTTGTCTCTAAAAGGAGTAGAGGTCGCCTTTCCAGTGGATGCTATTTTAACAAAGCACCCTACAGTTGGTGCAAGTATTATAAATTTTTTGGGAAAACGTGAACTTCTGAATGTACACGTAGTAAATAGTTGGCATTCATCCTACTTGAAGTGTACATACTGTGACATTGTGGTAGCCAAAACCTGAGTATGCGCTATAATTGATATGGGTGCTCCTGTTAACATTGTCTCCACTAAGTTGGTGGCAAAGTTATCTTTAAAACCTGACATAGACCACCAGATGGTGTATGGGACTGCTGGGGCAGAAACCACGGTCTCTGAAGGAGCGTATACTGTGCTTCCCTTGCAGTTTGGATCCATTGTTGCGGTGGCTCCAGCAGTAGTATTACCAAATAGCCACTACAATCTGTTAATTAGAACTGCTTTTATGTGACATTATGGTGCTGTCGTTGACATGATGGAAGAGACCCTCACTATTTTAGGACAGCGGATCCCAATTTATTTTACCTCCAGAGGAGTGTCAAAGGATTCAGTGCATATGGGACAAATCAACCTTGCCTACAGTGATGGGGTGATTCCAGTGCGCTATCATCAATTAAAAGGGAAAACTCGGGCCCTTCCCCATCAGATATATGAATATCAGGGACTACCTCTTAGAGCAGCTGGAGCTATATCCATTCCCTCTGGACATCAAGTAATAGTAGACACTAAGTTAGAGGTAGAAGTGCCAGCTGGGCTTTATGGGGAGATCATTGGCCCTTATCAGTAATCGCAGCTTGAGCCCCACATGGCTCCAGGCATCATACTTCCAGGCCATGGGGAAATAAAGATATTGATAGCAAATCTTCAGAGTGAACCACTCTGAATCTGCCGGCATCATATTATAGCATATTTCCATCTGAACCCAGTTGAGGAGATCAACCAGGTTCACGAGTTCAGTTCCTTGGATGAAATTGGTCTGCCCATTGAGCTGCCTCCCAGGGTAATGATGTTTGTGCCATGGGAGAATCTTATGGGGTTATCAGAAGATCAGAAGGATCGGGTGAAAGCTTTATTTCAAAAATATAAAGAGGTTTTTGAAGTAGATGATCATAATTTGGGGTGCACTTGGGGGGTTGTTCATCGACTAGACACTGGGGATCACCCCCATCAGGTCTCGGCCAATCCACTGATCAAGGGCAGCTGAAGAAGTCATCACTGAGGAAATTAACAAGCTGCTAGAGTAGGGGATTCTCGAACCATCTAAGAGTCCATGGGCGTCACCTGTCCTAATTGTTAAAAAGAAAGATGGTACTAACTGCATAGCAATTGACTACCGGAAGCTCAATAGTGTCACCAAAAAAGGCTCATACCCTCTACCGCGGATTGATGATGCGCTGGACCGGTTGGGTGGAGCTTGCTACTTCTCAGCAATGGACTTGATATCCAGTTATTGGCAAATTGAGTTGCCCACAGCAGAACAAGAAAAATGTGCCATAATCACATCCAAAGGGCTTTTTCAGCCAACTTGGATGCCGCAAGGGCTATGTAATGCCCCAGTTACATTCCAACGAGCAATGGACACCATTCTGGGCGATCTGAAGCTGTCATGTGTACTTGTGTACCTTGATGATATTAATGTCTTCTCTCGCATGTTAACTGAACACCTTACCCATTTGGAAGAGGTATTTCACCAACTGGCTGAGGCCAATATTAAGATTAAGCCCCAGAAATGCCACTTCTTCAAGGATCAGCTAGAGTACATCGGTTTTGTGGTGGATGCAACTGGGCTGAGACCCCAACCCGCCAAGGTGGAGGCTATCCAGAAGATGACTAAGCCAGTTAGTAAGCAAGACATTCAGGTGTTTTTGGGGATTGTGGGTTATTACTGATGCTTCATACCTAATTTCAGTTGCATTGGAGATCCACTGTATGAGCTACTAGAGAAGGATGCCATGTTTGAATGGATGGAATGGCGCCAATCTGCCTTTGATACACTCTGAATGGCACTAATTAGTGCGCCCATGTTACGCTACCCTAATTTTAATAATGAATTTATAGTTCAGATGGATGCATCACTTTCCACTGTTGGGGAAGTCCTGTCTCAAAAGAACAATAAGGGGAGGAGCACCCTGTGGCATACTGCAGTCGTAGCTTAAATTGCCATGAATGAAATTACACTGTAACCAAGCGAGAGTGCTTAGCGGTGATTTATGCATACAAGCAGTTCTGAGTCTATTTTCATGGAGTAAAGTTTAAGGTTGTAACAGATCATGCATCATTGCGCTGGTTGCAGAACTTGAAAGAGCCTGAGGGGCAGCTAGCCCGATAGCTCTTAAGCTGCAAGCTTTTGATTTTGAAATTCTTCATCGTCCAGGAGCAAAGCATCAGAACGCTGACTGCCTATCTTGATTGTCAGCTGTTGCAGTGACGGTGGACCTCAGCGATGTGATGTATGACAAGATGCTCAGCGGAAAGTATGATGAAGAACCACCCCAAGTAATCAAAGTTCTAGTGAATTGTGCACAAATACCTTCCAGCGGAATGGAGAACTGTACAAACGAATTGGTGATTCTATGGTGAATTTTCTGTGGCCCTCCGCATGGACAGGAATCATTATGAGCGCTCCCAAGTCAGTTGGGCATGGTGGCGTGCATAAGAATATGGAGTTGTTACGCTCACAATACTATTGGGAAAGTATAAGTTTTGATGTGCTCAAAACTATTTCCTGTTGTCATTAGTGCTAAGTGGAGAAGCTATTCCGCCATATGACGTCATACTGGTTAGTAAAACCATAGTTTGCTTGGCATACGGTCTCCCTTGATGTCATTGGTCTCTTGCCAACAGGATCCAAGTGTTGTAAGTACATTCTGGTGGCTATTGACCACTTGACCTGGTGGGTTGAGGCAAGGGCAATATGGGATTTGGGAGTGGTAACAGTGTCCAACTTCATAATGGAATGCATTATTCAGCGCCATGGTTGCCCTCAGTTCATTCTCACTGATAATGGCACCAAATTTACTTTGCACATCCTCCCCAAACTAAATGAGCTTATGGGTATCCACGGAGTTCTGATGACCCCATACCATCCTGAGTCAAATGGAATGGTTGAACGGGTGAATGGAACTTTAGTGAACATACTACAAAAACTAGTAACGGATCGACCTTCTGGTTGGAGTTCTCTTCTTTCCACTGCCATATTTGCCTATAACATTAGTTATCATTCTGCCATGGGGAAGAGTCCCTTCCAACTACTATATGACTGACACCCGGCCCTTCCAGCATTACTTTATTCGTGTGTAGAGGACACAGGTGGAGTGGAACCCCACCGCTAATTGATAAACCTTGCAAACATTCTGATCAGACTGCAAACTGAAGCATATTCCTTCAGCTTAGCCAAGAAGATTAGGAATCAGGCCACCAATCAGGTATGTCATAGCAGGCTGGTGACATTCAAGGATGGTGAGATGGTTCTCTTCCATGACTAACATGGATTTGGGAAAAAACACAAACTGGCTAGTATATGGATTGGGCCGTTCAAAGTCATTGAAAAAAATGGGGTCAATGCATATACTATCAAGGACCCCGTTGGTGATCAGATCATTAACTGAGTGCATGTGAAATTCCTCCAAGCTTATAAGCAATAGGAGCCTCATCGTTCAGTCAAGGAGGGGGTAATGTCAAGATTCCAATATGACTGGACAATAAGCCCTAAGTCAATATGGCAAAATGGATGGAATCTACCGGAATTGAACCAGTAATGGTAATTTAAGCGCTTTGGAATGAGGCAATATTGGGATTAACGAGTTATATTGGATATAACGATTTTATATTGGTTCACCTTTAAAATAAGGCGATGTTGACATTTGATGATTACAATTTAAATCACCTACAATTAAGGCAATAGCAATTTTGATAATAACCAGCCAAAGCAAAAAGAATTGGTGGAACCGAATAGTCCAAGCTATGAGAGTGGTATTGTCCAAGCCGCTGTAATATAAGCAAGATGGGCGATCAAGAGGAGGTTCATGGTTAAGTGAGTACAGAAAAGCAGAATATGAAGAATTCGTGGGATTAAGCTTAATAAATAAAAGAGGTTGTGGGAGCAAGTGCTCCATATTTTAATATTAGTATTTTCTGTTGTTTTGAGGACAACGATCTTCATATCATTGGTCCTGATTGCTCAGTGGGTCAAACCCTGTGCAAAGTCTGCTGGCGTATCTATTGATACTGCCAATTTTATAACATGACATCCATTTAGATGAGGTTAATCTGTCTATCCCCCTCACTATAGTAAAAGAATCATTTCCTGAATTATTTGTGCAAATTATTCACACCCTAGATTTGGCTAATAACACCTCCATTCACTCAGTAAATACTATATTACAATACTCCAAATGTACATATATAAATATACAAGTGAATCGAGTGAGAGAGGGCTTTTCTTTCCCATAAAATCACTTTAGTTGCTACAATTCGATTTGAACAGCAATTTTGATAATCACACAGGAGAGATGGGAGATTTTAATAAATATAATACACTATGGGCGAGCGTAGCATCAAGAGGTGTGCAAAACGGTGCACCCAAGGGCAAGAAACGCCCTTGAGGGGATTGGGAACCCAAGCCGCCAAGAAACCACAAACTCAGACACCATCCAGGTTTATGGTATTTGCTACAAAAAAGACTAATACATGGACATCCAATATAAACAACCTTATCAAAGGTGGAACATGAGCTTTGACTCATCCTTGGGGATGAGTCCCTGACCCTGTGGGAGAAAACATGTGAGGCACAGCTCTCCCTTTTTCCCCACGTGGTATTTGTCACCACCAACAACATGGGCCATGGCAGGATCAATATAGATTTCAAAACAGCTGAAGAAGCAGATGCTGCCACAAAAGTATGAGTCAAAATTGCCCTTCCTGAGGGCAAAAGAATAGTGCGCACCACGCACACCAGATGGAAGAAAGCAAAAAATTTGTTCATCTCCTTCATTTCGCTCCCTATCAACCTTCCCCATAAGGTAATTGAGGAGGAGCTCCAAAAAGGACTTGTAGCCTATGGAGAAATTGTGCAAATCAAACTACAACAATTTTGCCTGATGCCAACCCTGTGCACAGGCAAAGCTATCGCTGTGATCAACCCGCTCCCCAAAGTGGAAGATTACCTACCAAGAATCCCCTGCACAGCAGAGTTTCACTTCATGGATGAGGGACAGTCATCCACATTCCAAATCACACCAGAACGCGCACCACCTATATGCAACCACTGCGGTTCATTGGGACACAAGGAACATGTATGCCCCATGAAGGAAGGCTTAATGGAAGCAGATTACTGTGAGGAAACCATGGACAAAACTAACAAAAACTTTGCCAGAATGACCAACAGCCACCACCCATTCCTCTGGGGTGAGGATGGACTTTACTCCATCGTGGACTCAATTACATATAAACAATGCAAAGTGGCACAAAAAGCCCTCAAGTGGGCAGAGGCCGAGGCGGCAGTACATGTAGAGTCATCCATCAACCCCAGCCAAATTCAAGAGGACATATCAGATATACACCAAGCCAACTAATCAGATTAATATGCCCAGTTTGAAAATTATCACAGCAACTCAACTGAGTCACCAAGCGACATCAATCATGCGCACTTTGAGGAACAATTCAGCTGCAATATGGGCGAAAATGCAGTGCCCAATTCTCCAAATTTGAACCCCAAAATCACGAACCCAATCATCAACCCTCATTGAACCATCATGAGATACGTGCAGGAAAAGATAATGCAAATTAAAAAAACTGCAATTCCCACAGAAAATTGGGTCAGAACAAGGGAACTGACATTGACACTGAGAGGGTTGGAGTGCAGATACAGAGCATGGCCAAAATGAGCCGCAGTGGGTTAGGGCCAGAGGGCCCTCCCAACTGCTCCTGAGGCGCCACAGGCACCTCAGTGTCAATCAGGATGCTAAACATCGCGGGAGCCAGGGCTCAAACGTCCCAAGCCAAAAAGCTGGAATTCCTGCGAAAATCCCTTGTAGACATCTTGGCCATCCAAGAAACCCACTGTCTACAGGGGGAAGAAGGATCCTGGTCAGCCAGGGTCTCACCATCATAATCAGTATGGACGTCTCACTGTGGGGTGATCATTTAAAATAACAAAAAATTAAAAATTACAAACTCCTCGTTATACCTTCATGGCTGCATCCTGGTAGCAACAATCACATGCTAAGAGGAAACAATCTCAATAGCATGTATCTATGCACTGTGCACCACAGTTGAGAGAAAACAATTCCTCAAAACCTTCCCAACACTCACCCTCCCACCAGATACCATCCTGTTGGGCGACTTTAATTGCTAGGACAACCCTGACACGGACCAATGGCCTAACCCCAGGGGATATCCACTGGGGCACATCGAATTCTGCACAATGAAGGCATCCCTTGGCCTACAGGATGCCCTCCTCCCAGATCACCAATCCTTCCACACATGACATGGCCCAACATATGTGAGGGAGCACTCATATCAATGAGCCGCATTGATCACATCCTCATTCCACAATCCAACTGATCAAACATCTCCAACTTCACAACAAAAAATTTAATTTTTTCAACCACCAACTCATCTTGGTGCAGCTCTCGCCAACCTGAACCCACACACAGGCGTCGCCCTGGAGGAAGCTACACCCAGAAAACATAAAATTGCCCAAAATATCTGACTGGGCCGAACACAAGGCCATGAACCCAGAATTTACAGCCCCATTCCTTTTGGATTTTATCAAAACCTGGGCAAATTTCAAAGCTGAACTAATCAACAAAACTTGACATCTCGCATCACATAAGTACACCGTTGACACAGCCACAATAAGCGTACCTTGGCGGAACTAGACCACCACAAGCTCAACACCCCAAGGTCTGGTTATAGCCCCAACTGGGGGCGCAAATGGGCAGAAATATCCGCCCGCCTAAACACCCTCATCTTTGAGCACCAGCACAGAATCAAAGTATTAAACAAAGGTAAGTTCATAAAGGAAGGTGTAACATGCTCAACATACTTCTTCCACCAATTCCACTCCCATGGCAACCAGCCCGCATGCACACAGGTCCACAAGGCTGACGGGACCATGGCAACTGACCCTGAGGAGGTCAAGGCGGAAGTACACCGTTACTACATCAGACTATACTGCAATACGCCAACTGACCCACAAAAAATCACAAAATTTATACATACCACTGGAATACAAAGTGCACCACAAGACTACAATATACTAAATCTAATAACGTAAGAGCTTTGGGATACAATACGCGGTGCACCACGTAGGAAATGCCCAGGGCTTGATGGGATACCTTACAAATTTATAAAAAATATTTTAATCAAATTGCCCTCTCCTCTTGGCATCTATGAACCAGTGCTTGCTGGAAACGCGCCTCCTACCTGGTGGCCATGAATCATATGTCATAAACTTTTATAAGAATGGTGATAAATTGTACCTGGCTAACTGGCGTCCAATTAAACTCTCTAACACTGATACAAAAATACTCACAAAAATTTTAGCAACCAGATTAGGCGCAATAGTCTCTAACGTCCTGTCACCCAACCAGTTTGGGTTCATACCAGGGCGCTCAATCTGGAACAATATACACCCTGTTGCAAACATATGTAAGTCCAAAGCAACTGGAGCCCTGGTCTTCTTAGATCAAGAAAAGGCGTACAACCGCGTTAGTTGGCCATACCTAAAGGAATGCCTAAGCGCCTTCAATCTTCCACCCAGGTTCATAAACTTTGCGATGCTCCTTACAGAATATGCAACCATGGCAGTATGCGGCCCTGGCTTCCTAACTAACAGGATCACACCACACAGAGGGCTCAAACAGGGGACCCCCTCAGCCCACTGCGGTATAATTTCAGTTTTGATCCACTCCTTTGCATAACTGACTCACGCCTCATGGGCATAACTGCATAAGGCCAGCCAACATTCAAGATACTGGCCTTTGCGGATGACTGCATGGTAGGTATAGCTAACAACAATGATGCCCGACAGCTGGAACGCACCCTAGAGGAATACTCCATGGTGAGCAACGCATCGCTCAACAAAAGGAAAACAGAAATAATTCTCTTAGGCAAGTACACTAACAACTGGGCTACAACACCTGAACCTCACACCCCCATACGAAGGAAAAACCCACTCATCTTACCCTTCACATCATCTCCCACCACCACCCCTGTCCGCCACCTTGGGATATGGCTGGAAACAGGGGGATATGCCAATGAGACAATGGAGAACAATCTATTACAGAGGGTATCCAACCGCGTCGCCTCCCTCAAGGGAAGATCCCCAGGACTGACAGGGCGAGCAACAGTTGCTAACTCACTCATCCTCCCAATACTATGGTTCCCTGCCCACACGATCGCCTTCTCACCCACCTTCATAACGTCAAACTGCGCGCTCATCCAGGGCTGGCTGTGGCCCAGATCCCATCCACCCATACGGATGGAAACACTCTTTTGGCCCACGCTCAAGCGGAGGCATGGGACTAATAGATTTTGAGAGCCACGCCAACCGCATCCTGGGCACCTAGATAAAGGAAATCCTTGCCCCAGACCTCCCGCAGCAACACTGGTTTAGGGCAGCGAGGACTAACTTCACACAGGCGCTCAAAATAACCAACCCACATAGCCCACCCAGACTACTATCATACCTTGCTAAACGCCCCACCGCAACAGGCCTGCATGGAACCCCTCCTCACTTCAAACACATCCTCTGAGCCATCCGCCGCATGGGATGGACCGTAAAGAACACTGGCACCGTACAGGGAAGGGGACGACCCAGCTCCCACTTCAAATTAAGAAAACCAGAAAACCACCCCCAGAGAGACATGCTTGCTACGACCCCAACCATTGCTAGAATCGAATAACTAGATGCGTTGGACATTCCCTACAACTTAACCACACAGAAGGCAGTGTGGAGAATGACGCACCACCCACTCCTACAGCCGAGGGTAAGAGCCAACGCCTGGCGCTGCCTGAGAAGGACCTATAGGACGGCGGAATGCTCCAATTCCCTCCACGCAACCTGCGCAGTATGTGGAGGGGAGGGATCCCTACACCACCGCCTAGAAACATGCCCCCCAACCAAAGCCATATGGATGGAAGTTGCGCACCTGCTTAAGATCTAAGACGAGCAAGAATTATCTATCTCAAAGAGCCTCCTCGCACTCCAGCTCAAGTCACCAATCCCATGTACCCTCCACTCCCTAATGATAACCATTGCAATGTGGACAATCCACACCATTGCCTTAGATGCGTTCAAGGGCACAGTCCCAACCATCCATGGGGTTATCAACAGGTTTCACGTCTACTTATTGGAGCACTTCCAAGCCTGGCTCTATGGATATATGAGGCTAAGGCAACAGGCGCTCATAGAATCGTGGTTCCCACTCTGGTTCATCCAAATGGACCCTTTCCTACACACCTGCTCCATAGCTGGGAAAACCCCCTCAGAGTAGCACACCAACCCCCATACTTGGCAGTCCCGTTGGCAACAGGGGTAACCTGAGTACCCAAGGGTGCCCAATTTTATCTATCTTTGCTTCCCCCCGTTTTTGTTCCTACACATACTTGTTAATGCCTGTCCCACAGTCAGCTTGCCTTGGTTAAATAAAAGTGAATCAAGTGAGGGTGAGGGCGATCGTTGACAGTGGAGTGCCCATCAATATTGTCTCAACCAAGCTGGTAAAGAGGATAAAGATCTCTCCAAACTTGGAACACAAGAGAGAATATGGGACAGCTGGGCTGAACACCACCGTTTCCTGTGGAGCGTATAGTGCGCTGCCACTATGATTTGGGTCATCAGTGGTATCTGCGCCAGCAATAGTTTTGGCAAACCAAAACTATGACATCCTGATTGGAACAAAGTTTCTATGGAAGTACAGAGTTAAATGTAACTTTGATGATAATACGTTGACCATCTTGGGTCAGACGTTACCATTGGTATACCAGAAGGATGGTGAAGCTCCGTTGAATTAAAGAAACAACTTCATTAATCCAATATACAATGATGGCATTGTCCTGATTCAATACTAATTAGTTGGTAGGAAGCTACATGAAATGCCAGCAGAAATCCTAGAGAACTGGGGAATTCCACTAAGGATCAATAATGAGAGGACCATACCAGCTAGATCACAGATAATAGTTGACACAGGGTTGACTTTGGAGATTCCTGAGCTGTTGTATGTGGAGGTCGGAAGCCCCTGGAAGAAGTCCAGAGTGGAGCCATGGGTGGCTCTTGGGATAATAATTTTGGGCCATGGAGAAATTCGAGTTCTCCTGGAAAATTTGAGTGAAAAACTGATTAAGATCAAGAGGAATCAGATCATTGTATTTATTTATTTGATCCTGATGGCCGAATTGAGAAGATTCCATGGTTTTGGGTCTCTCAATGAAATGGGATTACTGGCCGGTGTAGCCAAAAATATCAATCTATTGGTTGATCGAGAGCAGCTCACTGATCTGCCAGAAGTTCAGTAGGAGGAGGTGCTCAATCTATTTGAGAGATATCGGGAAGTGTTCACTCAGGATGACCATGATTTGGGATGTGCACAAGACATAATCCACAAGGTCAACACCGGAGAAAATTTACCAATAAGGATGAGACCAATATGAAGATTGAAAGCTGCTGAAGCAGTAGTGGAGGATGAAATCAGCAAACTAGTGAAGCATGGGCTTCTAGTTCCATTGTCAAGTCCTTGGGCGAGTCCAATTCTGATTGTGAAGAAGAAGTATGGATCCAACCAGGTGGGGATTGACTACTGAAGGCTGAACAAAATTACAAAGAAGGATTTGTATCCCCTACCAAGGATCAATGATGCACTAGATTGTTTAGGAGAAGTAAAGTATTTCTCCACAATGGATCTGATCTTGGGATATTGGCAGATCGACTTGCCAAAGGGAGACCAAGAAAAATGCGGGATTATCACTGAGCAGGTGCTATACCAACCAAAGAGGATGCCCCAGGGTCTATGCAATGCGCACAACATTTCAGTGGGCCATGGATGCAATATTAAGCGACTTGAAGTTGTCGTGCATCCTGGTATATCTGGACAATATTAATGTGTTCAGTAGGACGTTTACTAATCACCCGCACAACATGGAAGAAGTATTTAAGTGACTGTCTGCAGCTAACCTGAAGATTAAGCCAAGGAAGTGCCACTTCTTCAAGAAAGAGTTAGAATACCTTGGATTCATAATCAACTCAAGTGGATTGCAGCCACAAACCCAGAAGATAGCAGCTATAGAGTTTAGACTGTACCAAAGAGTGTCTGAGGCATCCAAGTGTTCCTTGGATGGTTGGATACTACAGAAGATTTATTTGGGACTTCGCTCAGATAGCCAAGCCATTGTTACATTTATTAAAGGATTGTGGGATCCGCTAAAGGAGGCCACAAATAATATTTTAAAACGGAATATTTTACTTTTTATTAAAAGTATAAAATAATAATTGTTTTGGTTTTTTATGTTTTTTATTAAACAGGCAGGGCAAAACCAGAAAAGGTCCCTTTGTCAATACTAGCTTTTCCTATTTAAACTAGTTCAAATTTTGAGACCATCAATTTTTGAGGCAAAAGAATGCAAAGCTCAGTCTTCTAAATTAGGTAATATAGGCTTTTGGCCTATCAGATCGAAGATAAAAATTTTTAGAGGTAAAACTGACCTGTGCAGTAATGATTTGATGAACTGTGTCCAATCACCATCAAGTAAAATCTTTTCACCTCGGCGGTAGTCAGACTCAGATGGTAATGATTGGCTAATGTTTACGCTATCATCCTCGAGTAAAACCTTTTCACCTTGACGGTGTTTGACTCAGACAATGATTGGTTAACTCACACCCAATCATTGATGGGTAACATCCTCTTGCCTTGCGGAGGTTCTGATCTGTGCAATATTATACTCCTCATATTTGACCGAGGAGTCAGAGTATTTCTATTATTAATTATTACCATTTTAAGCCAATTTTTGTGATAAATCATATTCTTCCAGTTGTTAGGATTCCACCGAGAATCCATTAGGGTTTTTTCACTGTGGGTATTCATATCGTTGATATCCACATTATTATCTAAAAATTTAGCAGGTGATGGCCCAATCATATGAGCAGAATTGTGAACACTAACACCTCCAACATTATTTTCCTTAGATTGGAAAGGAGAATATCTGACATTGCCCCCCTCAAAGATGTTGGTAGGGGTGTTGCAGTTATGGTAGGGTAGTACCTTTTCATCCACCTGAATGGTGGGAAGGGGGATGCAGAGCTTATTGGCAACCTGCCCTTTTTTGTTGCAGGTTTTTTGGGGTTAGTATAAATGCATGAGGACTAATTCTTGCTGGGTCTGTTATTGGCTAGAACTAAGGGAACTTCATAATTGAGCAACGATAAGATCCCTTGCTTCATATTGCTGATGCTGTCATATTTGATATCGAACTGCGTGCCTATAAGCATATCATAATTGTTGTTTTCTAAAGCCATGGCGGGGGCTGATAGAATGAGCTTCCCAATATGAATGGGAAGGGACGAGTAGGCACCTAGCATGCGGGTGTTGTTGGGACCAGCGGTTCCATAGTCTTGGTGGTACTCCAAGTCAGGTGCAAGCTTGATTTTTTTATCAGCTTGGAGGAAATTACATTCACTGGGGAGCCTGTATCTAGGATGGCCATCACCTGAACTTTTTGAATCACCACTTTGACCTTCGTGAGGAT